>PVLC010006805.1:54300-67264 GCA_004027655.1 Graphiurus murinus
GTGAGAGAGAGAGAGGGAGAGAGAGAGAGGGAGGGAGGGAGGGAGGGAGGGAGGAGAGAGAGAGAGAGAGAGAGAGAGAGAGAGAGAGAGAGAGAGAGAACTTATTTAAATGATTATTGGGAACTGGTAAGAGAGTGTGTGTGTGTGTAAGAGAGAGAGAGAGAGAGAATAAAAGAGAAAGAACTTATTTAAATGGTTATTGGGAACTGGTAAGGATTTTTGGTTTCTCTAAAATGGAACAGGAAGAAGGAAGGCATAAATGGTGCTCAAGCAGAGGCAAAGCTATAATGTGACAAGGGATTCATATGGTTAAATTACTGAAAGTGTGTTTTAATAACAGCCAGCATAGTAAGAATTGTGAAATAGAAACTTTCTTATATTCACAGATTCGGGTGCTGTATTTACATTTGGAAAAACTAAATTTGCTGAAAATATGCCCAGTAAATTCTGGTTTAAAAATGACATACCTACATATCTTTCATGTGGAGATGAACATACTGCTATTGTTACAGGTTAGTATTAAGCTCCTAAGTGAGAACAATAGTAGAGAACCCTAAATATTATAGATGTACTGTATTTTAAGCATGTTAAAGATATAAAGTATTTTTTTTTACTTTCCCAGAGAATTTGTCACAAGGTGATTTATGAAGAGAGTCTTTTCAATTTTAAGTTATTTTAATATATTTAAATATTATTTTCTATGCATATAACTTCCTTAGTATAAATCTATTTCAATATAATAAAAGTCCTTACTGTATCATCTTAGAAACTCTTTATGCCTAATAGAATCTGGTCATATATAACAAAGTAACCTGTTTCAACATAGAAAAGTGGTAGCATTTTTAAAGTATAGGTTTTTTATTGCCTTGTTGTAATTTCATTTTAAATTATATGAAGAATGCTTTAATTCATTATGACTTTTTCCCTCCCACTAGGAAACAATAAGCTATACATGTTTGGCAGTAACAACTGGGGTCAGTTAGGATTAGGATCAAAGTCAACCATCAACAAGCCAACATGTGTAAAAGGTTTGGAATCTTTTCTTTTTTATCACTTTAAATATCTAACAAATCGAGCTGGGCATGGTGGTGCATGCTTGTAATCCCAGCATTTGGTTTGAGGCCAGCCTCAGCTACCTAGTGAGGCCCTCCACAACTTAGTGAGACCCTGTTTCAAAATAAAGAATAAAAAATAGGGCTGGGGGTATAGCTCAGAGGTAGAATGCCCCTGAGTTCAATCCCCAGTACTGCAATAAATAAATAAATATCTAACAAATCACATAATGTGCTTTTATACTGATTATATAGTTCCTTAATGTCATAAATGATAAAGACTTTATTTGTAACATTTTCTTGAATATTGTTAACTATTGACTTTATATGAAATTGAGAACTTTTATATGTTGGAATCTAAAAATTACATCTATTTTAAACCCAGGGACCAAAAAGTGATGATTCTGTGGTATTGCATTTGAACTTCTTATTTTTGCTTGTTTGTAAAACTACTTAAGTATTACTGTTATTGTGTATATGAAGAATATACATTATTGTGTGCTAGAATTTTAAGCACTCATTTATGTGCAGGTTATATGTAGTTATTAGTTTTTATAACACATACTTTGCCCTGCAGTGTATAGTGGATAGATGAACCGAACAAAACATCAAGACTGGGGTTGATTAGTGCTAGTGTACAAGAACAGTAGGGTAAAATCTTTGAAATCATAACTGTCCCAGAATATGGATGTGTAATACCCTTACAAAACTTTCTCATTGTTATATTCAAAGCCTCTGGGTAAAGCCGGGCGTGGTGGCGCACACTTGTAATCCCAGCATTTCGGAGGCTGAAACCGGAGGATCCTGGTTCGCGGCCAGCCTCAGCTACCTAGTGAAGCCCTCTGCAACTTAGTGAGACCCTGTTTCAAAATAAAGAATAAAAAATAGGGCTGGGGGTGTAGCTCAGAGGTAGAATGCCCGTGTTCAATCCCCAGTACCGCAAAAAAAAAAAAAAAAAAAAAATAGACAAAGCCTCTGGGTATAACCTATGAACACCAACTGAATTAGAAGGGTGATGGAGATTCTTTAGGATATAATAAGAATAGTATTTCTTTATCTTCCTGGCCAAATTTTAAATTTCAGCTCAAAATTTTAGTGTGAATTTATAGGTGTTGGTATGGGACTTTTTTTTTTTTTTTTTGGTACTGGGAATTAAACCCAGGGCATTCTAGCACTGCACTACACACCCCAGCCCTATTTTATTATTTTGAAACAGGGTCTCACTAAGTTGCGGAGGACCTCACTAAGTAGCTGAGGCTGGCCGTGAACTTGCGATCCTCCTGTTCAGCCTCCCAAGTACTGGGATTACAAGCCTGTACCACCATGCATGACTGTTATGGGACTTTTGAAATATTACTGGTCAAAAAGTACTTATTGAACACAGACTGCCAAATTCTTGGGGGTATTCATGGTAATCATTGTCCTTACTCTCAGATATCTTCTTATCTGATAAACTAACAGAATAGTCTATATTATGAGATCCTTGAGAGCAAGGATTCTTAGTCATCTGTGCAGATTCTATACCAAGCACTTAAAATATATTCTAGAATTTTTTTAATATATAGATGAATGAATGAACAACTTCAACAGAGGTGTGTGTTTATAAATATTAGACTTATGGGTTTTCATTGAGTTTGGAAGAAGTTGAGCATGCTAATGGTGATGGCAGGTTAGGTAATTGGTCTGTGAGGAGGCATCACAACAAAATGCAGTGGATCTTAGAACATATTAATTATCTGTAGAGTTTGTTTTTTTTTTTTTTTTTTTTTTTGTTGTTGTTACTAGGGATTAAACCCAGGGTTATTCTACCTCTAAGCTACACCCCAGCCCATTTTTATTTTTTATTTTGAAACAAGGTCTCACTAAGTTTCTGAGGTTTCCTTCTCTCAAACCTGTGATCCTCCTGTCTCAGCTTCCCAAACACTGTGATTATAGGAATGTGCCACCATACCTGACCAAGTTTTAAAAAATATTTCGATGCCTATGCCCTACTGCAGACCCACTGACTCACTGTTGTCAAAGCTACACTAGTTGTGATGATGTGCAACTAGTTCTTAAAACCTGTGGTTTAACAGGTAAGAATTTTGACTTTGGAGTCAGATAGGCCTGCTGTTAAATATCAGTTCTTGGGCTAGGGATGTAGCTCAGTGGTAGGGTACATGTTTAGCATATATAAGGCTCTGGGTTTGATCCCCAGCATCAAAATCAATTAATCAATCAATCAAACAATCTCAGTTTTACCACTTAGTTACTGTTTGACCTGGTTTATGTATCATTTTTATATCTTTAAAATATTTAAATTTTCATAATCTTAAATTTTTAGCTCTTAAACCTGAAAAAGTGAAACTCGCTGCCTGTGGAAGGAACCACACCCTAGTTTTAACAGGTATGGTATTCAACCTGTATAACTTCCTGTCCAGCTTTGAGAACTGAGGTCTTGCTCTAGTAATGTTTTTGGTTTTGTACAATTAATAGAAATGGTACTTTGGTAATAGTTAAATTAGGTGGTTTTTTTTGTGGTACTAGGGATTGAACTCAGGGGCATTCTACCTCTGAGCTATACCCCCAGCCCTATTTTTTATTCTTTATTTTGAAACAGGGTCTCACTAAGTTGTGGAGTGCCTCACTAGGTAGCTGAGGCTGGCTGCGAACCCCAATCCTCTGGTCTCAGCCTCCCAAATGTTGAGATTACAAGTGTGCGCCACCACGCCCACCCTTAAATTAGGGTTTTAAGAAAATATAAATGTTTAATACACATTTACCTTTGTAAATATTCAGATAAATGTTAAATGTCTTAAGAAAAAGCTTTTCTTGGATTATATCAAGGGACAGCGTCTCCTCACCTATGAGCACACCTCAAGAGCTGGTTGCTCCTTTTCTTGTTCTTCCCTCTTCCTTACTAAGGGTGAGTGGAAGCCACCCAAAAGGCTATTGATGGGAACTAGCTCAGTTCCAATCAAAATCCAAATAGGTGTGTGTGTGTGTGTGTGTGTGTGTGTGTGTAAGAGAGGGGGGTTGACAAAGTGATTCTTCAAAAATTTATACATAGAATAGCTATAGCAATATATAAAAAGAACAAATTGGTTGGGAATTGATACTACCTGATTAAAAGACCTACTATAAAGCTACAATAATCAAGGCATTGTGGTATTGGCCAAAGGATAAAAATTAATGAAACAGAATAGAGTCTACAAGTAGACCCACACATATATGCCCAGCTTGTTTTTTTTTTTTTTTTACATAGTTGCTAAAGCAATTCAATGGAGAAAAGGGTAGTATTTTCAACAAATGGAACAGTTAGCAGTCCCTGACCACTTAGCAGTCATTTTGCCCCCCTGCCCCCTGCAACTGCTTCTGTCTTTAGGCTGTTCTCTCTGCCTTAGCTTCTCCTCACCTCCCTGATTTTGTCCATTCTTTTCTTCACTGTTAATAGAGGAACTATCTTTTATATACTAACTTGTCTTATAAACAGGGTAACTATAGTATAATAATGTTTCTTTTCTATGTACAGAAGGAGGTGATGTATATGCAGCTGGAGGAAATAGCGAAGGGCAATTGGGAATTGGTGACACTGAAGAGAGAAACACTTTTCAACGAATTAGCTTTTTTACATCCCAGCATAATGTTATACAGCTCTCTGCTGGATCTAATACTTCAGCTGCATTAACTGGTGAGACATGTTTCCATTTCCATCTGAAATACATCCTTTCTTTTAGACCAGGATATACTAACTCAGTAAACTCAAGACAGCACTGATATTTAGTTTTCTTTCATTGACTACATAACTTTCAGAAGACATTTAGATTATAACTTAAATATGTATATATAGATTTAAAATGAAATATAAATATACATTTAGAAGGCAATTGGTAAATAAAATCTAAGCTCTGCTGTCCATCCACTCCTTTAGATCTTCTTAAATATTTTTATTACATATTCTGAAAGTTATACTTGCAGTTTTATCTGAAGTTGCTATCATAAACATCTGTAAACATCTGTTGGGAATATGTGGTTAAAATACAGTTTTTAATGGTCATTCCATCTTTCTGCCTTCGCTATCAAAGCACACATGAGAACTTTTTTAAAAAGTTGCATCCATGATCACCTTGATGTCACTAAAGCTGCTGATTGGGTGCTTTGTTCCCAGCAGGAGACTGTAAATGTCCAGTGTTTATCTGGCAATCAGGAAAGGCAGAGTCCTATCTGAAGCTCTGTATCTTTAGTTTTGTCAACCAAATAATTAGCGTTTTAATATTCCTTCAATTCTTTAAATTATCATTTTATTTCCCTTATTATTAAATAACTTCAAAGATTAATTTTTAATTAAGATTGAAGTAAAGAAGCATTGATAATTCTTTTCTAAAAAGTTTTATTGTCTTTTAACCTTTTTTATCTTTTTTGTTTTGTTTTGTTTTTTTCTGTGTGTGTGTGTATTACTGGGGAATGAAGCCAGGGACATTCTACTTCTGAGCTACACGCCCTACCCTTTTCATTTTATTTTATTTTATTTGCTTTGAAACAAGGTCTCATTAGGTTTCTTAGAGTCTCACTAAGTTGCCGAAGCTGGCCTCAAACCTGCAATTCTCCTGTCTCAGCCTCACAAGCACACTGGAATTACAGGCGTGTGCCACCATGCCCAGCTAGTTTAACTCTTTCTAATGTTAAAACTCTTACTAGAAAGAACATAAATTAGCTTGCTTTTGAGATGCTATATATGTTAATATATCTCCTCATTTTCTGAAGCTAGAATCTATGTTTTCAGGTGTAAAATATAAGAAAAAATTAGCGAAATACATTTCTTTCTTCTTTTTCATCCTTAAAAACATAATTTAACCAGCATTCTCAAGAGCAAGGTCTTCCATTGCCTGTAGACTTGGGACATGCTCTTTTGATCAGATATCTAGTGTGACATGTGCTGACTCTCAGTTCAGTGGTAGGAAGACTGCTTGAAAGGAGGAAAACATTTCTATTTAGAGACATTAGAATGAAAGATGATTGTAGGAAAGACACCCTGTGTTTGCTATCAGACACAACTAAAGTGATTTGCAGTCAAGTTATTCTCTGTTTATCATTATAAAAGAGTTTCATAATAGAAATTTAACACATTAATAGCTACCTGGTATAAATGTCTTATATAAATGTAGTACTTTTCTTTCAAACATATAATTTTTCTAAATTAAAAATAAATGATTTATTGGAACTATAATAGCTTGAAAACCTGGATACCTTTTGAAACCTTTTCTCCCCTCATATTTTCTTTACAGAGAATGGAGAGCTTTTTATGTGGGGTGATAATTCTGAAGGGCAAATTGGTTTAAAAAACCTGACTAATGTGTGTGTTCCTCATCAAGTGACCATTGGGAAGCCAATTTCCTGGATCTCTTGTGGATATTACCACTCAGCTTTTGTAACAAGTAAGACTTAGAGCTTTTTGATTCATCATGCTGTCATTTCTTAGTTATTACCAAATTAGTAATAAAGTGATATAATATACTCTATAGTTTTATAGAAAAAAATGCCATGGTTGTCCATGTAATGAAATGATTTGAGTCTGTTTTAAGTCACAGCATTCTGTCTTAGGCTTGCCATTATTTCATGACTAGTCATTCAAGCAACTTTTTGTACATCTTGGAAATAACTGAAGCATAAGAGGTTTTACTTTGCATATATTTCATTATATATAAAATGTTATATAGAAAAGAACTATAGTTATCTTTTTTCTTTCTGTGTCAAGTTGGAAGACCAAAAACTATAGTTTAATTTTGAATAAAAATACAGAACATGTTTCTGAGATAATCACGTTTAAGACTTCCTACAAAATTTTGGATTACTAGTATGTTTGAATGCTCATGTTCATGTTCTAAATTCAAATTCATAGTTCTAAATTATATAAAATATTTCATTTTAATATTAGGATTAAAATGTATGGAGTTTTCAGGTATTTTTGTCTGATTTCTATGTATGTTTCATCTGATGGTTGGGTCTGCCATTTCCTCCAGTGATTCATACACTAAGAGGAAATTAGGTGTAGCACAATGGGTATAGAAGTAAATGAGTTGCAGTAGTTATGGAAACTAGGGACATGTGGATGTGTGGAGAAAACTTCAAAGACTAGAGAAAAGAGACATGGCAGGGTGCTTAAGGTCATAATCTTGGAGAAGGTAGATATCAGAGCCAAGAAGATAATTTGAGGAATCCAGATTTTATAAAAATATAGGCTCAAGTGAAGTAAAATAAATAAGATAAAATGACCTATTTCTTTATTCATGATAAATGTTATTTTTATATGCAAATAAGAAAAATAATTTGAAATTAAGTGGAATATCTTATATGGATTAAATGCACTTACCTTCTTCTTTAAAGAAGGTCTTGTTGGTAGATACAGGGAATACTTTTTTTAACCCTTGATAGGTAAACTTGTTACTTTTAAAAAGTTGACACCATGAGTCAGCAGCTCACCATGTCAAAGTCATCTTAAAAGGCACATCTTACAATACCATTTATTAAAACATAGAACTTGTCCCCAGAAGTTTGCAGTCTACTAATTCACTCTAAGATGTATAAAATTTTGCCATCTACAAAGTATTTATTTTCAAGTACAAATATGTTTCATTTAATCTTAAAGCAACTCTGCAAGAGAGGTGGTGGTATCTCTGATGCCATATATGGAGGTAGGTTTAGAACATGGCTTTATCCAAGGTGATTATGCAGGTGAGTTGCAGAACCAGAATTTAGACCCTCAGCTTTGGACTGCAGGCCCAAATGACTTCTGTTGGCACAAAGATTTTCTGTGCTCACATAAGAAGGACGAGATTTGGTAGCAACTAATTGGCGCTGACTATGTGCTCTAAGTATTCCTAAATACATTAATTCATTTAGTCCTATGAAGCACCCCTATGAAATAGGCACTTTTATCCCAATTTTACAGGCACAGTGATTGCTCAGTATGACTCAGTGAGTGTCAGTATTATAAAAATGAATAGGAAATCTTCCTTCTGCTTCAAGAAATTCACAGCCATGATATAGTGTGATAAGTAGAATAGAGAAGCAAATGAATAGTGTTAGCATGGACAAGACAGGGTGTCAGGAGCTCCTTGGTAAGAGAGTCTTTCTGGGGAAGTGTCATCTAACTGAGTCAAATCTATTATCTTAAGATTTACTGAACATAGTTATTTAACGCATAGAGTTTTCTAAAACAAATTTCATAAAAGTATTTATTAAAATTTATTCAACAAGTATTCATTAAATATTGGTACTAGACATTGCTGTGTTTTTTTTGGTATACTGTAGTAAGATAAAAATCTGTGTCCTTAGGAGCTTAAAATCTAGTCATTTTGTTTTATTAAAAGTTAAATAGGAAGCCAGGCGTGGTGGCGCACACTTGTAATCCCAGCATTTGGGAGGCTGAGACCGGAGGATCCGGGTTTGAGGCTAGCCTCAGCTACCTAGTGAGGCACTCCGCAACTTAGTGAGACCCTGTTTCAAAATAAAGAATAAAAAATAGGGCTGGGGGTGTAGCTCAGAGGTAGAATGCCCCTGAGTTCAATCCCCAGTACCGCAAAAAAAAAAAAAAAAAAAAGGTTAAATAGGATAAGCTAGTCTTTGCTATGCTTTGTGAAAGACCTAAATGATTTTCTAGTTGTTTACTCGTAGTGATAGTCATGAATTCTTTGTGAAGATTATTGGAGTAAAATAATGAAAGGGAAAAGAAAATCTAGTTTTATTTCCTTAACCATATAGTCAAATATCTCAAGAGACATCAAATTTATTAAGTTATCACTGTAAATTTTTTATTGAGCATGAGAACATGTACCAAAACCACCAGTATTTTGTTCATATTTATGTTATTACTGATCACTCTACTTTTCCTTCAATAGTGGATGGTGAACTGTACACATTTGGAGAGCCTGAGAGTGGCAAGTTAGGTCTTCCAAATCAGTTACTGATCAATCACAGAACACCTCAGCCAGTGACAAAAATTACAGAGAAGGTGATCCAAGTAGCTTGTGGTGGAGGGCACACCGTGGTTCTCACAGGTATGTGTGAAGCCTGCTGCTCTGTTCCCTGCCTTCTGTGGTGGCTTATGACATTTTTTAAATGATCTTTTTAAAATATTGTGGTAAGACCACTTAACATGGGATCTAACTTCTAAATAGATTTTAAATGTATAATACATTATTGTTATACCATAGGCACAATGTTGTACAGCCGATCTCTAAAACTTTTCTTATGTAACTGAAAGTTTGTACCATTTGAACAGAATCTTTCCCCCACCCTAGCTCCTAATAACCACCATTGTATTCTTAGCTTTATGAGTTTGATTCTTTTAGATTCCTCATAGAAGTTGGCCTTGCATCTATTTCCAGTAAGATCCCCACCTTTCATTCCTATGGTTAATATACATTTCTGGCCTCTGGAAGAATGCTTTAAGTAGAAAAAAATGAATCTTGTTGAATTGTTTCTGCTAATATAATTGACATTTCCATGACCTCAACATGTTTTAATGGTAGCAAATAACATTGTTTTTAGCTAATTTTCTTTCTTTCTGTTTTTGTGGTACTCAGGATTGAACCCAGAGTCATTCTATCTCTGTCCTACATCCCTAGCCCTTTCTATTTTTTATTTTGAAATAGGGTCTTGCTAAGTTACTGCATGCTGGCCTCGAACCTGTAGTAACCCACCTGTGTCAGTCTCCCAAGTATTGGGATTATATACATGTGCCCCTGTGACTGGCTTATTTTTAGGTCATTTTCAAGGACAAACTGTTTTCTTCCTGGATATATATGCCATATTTATCTAAAATTGACACTATTTTTCCTAAAATACCTTCTTTTGGAGAAGTTCCCTTTTCCTGTTATTTTCTACATATCATTGATAATTGTGATATTCATAATGTATAACTTGGGAATTTTATTTGTGATTTTACATTCTGTTAATACTAATTCATTAAAGAGTGTAAGGCTAGCCAGGTGTGGTGATATACACCTGTAATCCCAGTACTTGGGAGACTGATACAGGAGAATCGCAGGTTTGAGGACAGCATCAGCAATGTAGCAAGAGTCATCAACCAAGCAAGACTCTGTTTCTAAACAAAAAAAGAATTGGGGTGAAGTTTGGAGGTAGAATGCCTCTGGGTTTAATCCCCAGCATCAAAAAAAAAAAGTGGTAAGGTCTTAAATTACAGATGATAAAAGAATGAACCTTAATAAGTAATGTCTCTTTTGGCTTCTGAATTTCATATTTAGTGTTACATGTCATTTCTTAGGATTCTAGTCAGTAATATTGAAATATACTCACTACTTGATAATACATTTACTTGATTATTCCAAATTTGTTCAGCATTTAGACTTATTTTTAGATGAGTAATATAGCAGTAATGAAGTCAGGTGGTGAATTATTACTATGATTTTTTTAAAGCTGTATAATAAAAGATGCCTGATTAAATTATAAAAATTATTTGTATGGAAATTCACTATGTTACCTGTTACACACATTTCTCTATGGACCTATGAGATCTTTATTATTATTAGCTGCCTCTGGTAAGGAACCTGTGTCCTAGAACACAGTATAGACAGAAAATAGTAAATATTTAGTCCTAGATAATGAAGAAATGGACCTGAAGAGTATACTGATCATCATTTTGACTGAGTACTTAATTGAATAATTGAGTGTGTTATGGAATTCTTTTTGAGACATTAAGGAAAAAATAGGTAATCATATGTTCTAGATCATTTCTTTCACTAAAGAAAAAGTTTAGATTAGATGATTCTATGGAGCCCCTCCCCAACTTTGTTTACTTGTGTGTCTATAACTCTGATCTTAAAATCTATTTGAGTATCATTCATTAAACTAGTTTAAAGATAATTAAATTAGTTCTTTGCTGATTAATTTATTTAAAACATACTATTGGCATGTGACCATGATAGGTTAGAAAATGCAACTACTAGTTGTAGTGATGGCATGATTATAGTTTCTCCTTCGAAGCAGGGAACAATGGACTGTTGTGGAGAAAGGGCCAGACTGGAACTTGAGACATACTGATGCAGAGTGATAGATGTAACCTTGTGCATCATCCACAGCAATTACTAGATGATGAGAAAGACCAATTATAAGACAGGGTCCACAATGAAGTCTGTGGGCTCTGGGGTAAATGATGATTTATCCTAACTTCTCCAGATTATGTTTGGATAAACTTGAGTTCTCTACAGAGCAATAAGGTATTAGTCCTAAAATCAAATGTATTATAGTAATATGGATCTAAAACCAACTGTTTTCATAATAGTATTATTTATTAAAATTAAATTACATTATTAAATATCACAAAGGTGGTATGGCCAAATTATATTAGTTATTATATATAAGGCTCCTAGATAAGATTCTTAAGTCATTTAAATATAACTGCTAGGTATGGTGGCACACACATGTAATCTCAGTACTTGGAAGGCTGAGACAGGAGGATTGCAGGTTCAAGGACAATCTCAGCAACATAATGAGACACTCAGCAACCTAGCAAAACCTTGTTTTAAAAAATGTCTGGATATGTACCTCAAAGGTAGAATAGTTCACACACACACACACACACACACACACACACACACACACACACACACACATATATATATATATATACTGTGATCATCACCAATCATCCAAGTACATGAAAGTGAACCTATCAGGATAATGAATAGAACTTTTAAAATATAATTCAGGCTGTCTAAATTGCTTCATTTCACAGGCTAATATCACACAGCCCAAGGAATGTAGAGTTAGTCAATTGGAGATAATTGTTTTAATTTACCCAGCATTCTACTATTAAGCTGAACATTTAGAACTGGAAATACCATGCGATTATTAAGAAATTTTTAAATATTAAAATAAGGATCCGTTTTACCATTACCTCAGTATGGCTTTGTATCCTTGATATAGCATATTTTCTTTAAGGACTATCTATGTCTATGTCTTATTGATAAAGCAAGCTTTCTTATAAGATAGAAAAAAACTAAAATTATGTGAGAATAGACATGAGGTGACAGTTAAGAGAGAATCAGTAACTCTCATTGTCAGGATTAGGAGGGTTGATTAGATAATTATTTTTAAAAAAACGTTTCCAAATTTTCCTGAATGTTATTAGATGGGAATTATAAAATGAGAGGAACTAAGTAATTATTCTAATTTGCCACAGTAATAGTGAAGGCTAGGTTCTAGTTCTGGGCTTGATGCAAAATCTTTTCTCTTCTTCCTATAATAGGAAAAATTTGACACACTAAACTAAGGAGAAAATCAACACTGTACTTTGCTTCCTCAAACATTGACTAGAGAGATTGTGTCTAAAAAACCCTTTGTCACCACACATGTATCCTGTTTTTGTACTTTTCCATTTCTAGAAAACATATGAGCTAATATTTATTGAGTTATTGGAGGTCTTTTGGGATCACCCAAAAATATCAATATAGAGGGAAGCTTTTCACCCCTTTCATCAGTATTGCATTTTCTTATGTTTTACTTATGAAAAAAAAATCTAGCATTTCTACCATAAATGTTAATTCTCATTAAATTCTCTTCTGAAATTGTGTTATATGAAATATACTATTAAACTACTTTTAAAAGTTAGACTTTTTTGTAGGAAACATTCATGTTTTTACCAATGGCAGTGAAAAGAATTAACTTAATGAAAATTGATGCTTTTTGAGCTGGTGTAATTATAGGGACATGTCAGGTAGTTCCATGACTTATGTATCTTGTATTATAACTGTTGCTTAGTTATAGTAATTCCTTTTATGATTATGCATATAAAAGAAAAAAATTGGCCCTATGACACAATTTTTGCTGTTGTCTTCCATCCTTTCCCCTTCCTCCTTCCTCCCTCCTTTCCCCTCCCCTCCCCCTTCCTTCCCCTCCCCCTCTCTTCCCTT
>PVLC010006806.1:0-31832 GCA_004027655.1 Graphiurus murinus
ATTGAACAGAAGAGGTGATAATGGACATCCTTGTCTTGTTCCTGTTTTTAGTGGGAACTCTTGCAGTTTCTCTCCATTTAATATGATATTGGCTGTGGGCCTACTGTATATTGCCTTTATGATGTTGAGGTACGTTCCTTCTATTCCAATTCTCTGAAGTGCTTTTAGCATGAATGGGTGTTGGATCTTGTCAAATGCTGGACTGCAAACTAGTGCAACCACTTTGGAAAACAGTATGGAGGATCCTCAGACAAATGGGAATGAGCCTACCATATGATCCAGCAATACCACTTCTGGGTATCTACCCAAAAGATCAGAAACCAAACTATCAGACCAACGCATGTATATCTATGTTTATAGCTGCACAATTCACAATAGCCAAACTATGGAAGCAGCCAAGATGCCCATCAACAGACGAATGGATTACAAAACTATGGGATATGTACACAATGGAATTTTACTCAGCCATAAAGAAGAACAAAATCATGTTATTTGCAGGGAAATGGATGCAACTGGAAAACATTATGTTAAGTGAGATTAGCCAGTAACAAAGAGTAAGGAAGCATATGTTCTCCCTAATATGCGGATGCTAGGGAGAAGATGGGGCATAAGAGGGTCTTCAGATGGAAAAGGAGAGACCCTCGATAAATAAAGAAGTTGATTTAACCGAAAGGGATTGACGGGGAGGGGGGAGGGAACACCCTAATGTACATCAAGGTTACTCACTAAATTGAACCTGAGAGGGAGGGAGGGCGAGGGAGCGGGGTGGGAATTGGGGGAAGGGGACAAATGAGAAATGTAGGCACATATGTCGTTTTCAATTTGTACTAACAAAGATGCCTGCTGACAATGTACGAGTAATTATAAAAAAAAATTAAAATTAAAAAAATAATAAAAAAATAGATAAATAAAACACATAAAAAGTTGTCATCCTTTCAGTCCTTCGACATAACATCATTAAGCAAGATTAGAAAGTATCAAAGTGTGGGACTTGGGGTGTGTGTAGCTCAGTGTTAGAAAGTGGCATGTGCAAGGCCCTGGGTTTGATCCTCAGAACATCATTTTTAATATGTTTCCAAGTTAGCCTTAAATAATGAGCATTTTATAAAGTGCACAGTGATGAAGCTGAGTTTGAACCCACAAAATCCAACATCTTTTCTCCATCAACCACAGGAAATATTTTTACCTCAAATCAATAAAATTCAAGGATCACTTCTTTTGTTCATTTTGCTTTTTAAAAGCTGAACATTCGATAAATATTTAGTGAATGTTTAGCTCTAAACATTTTTAAAAAATACAACCAGACATATTTATCCAAGTAAAAGTTGTCCTTTTATACCCTTAGAAAGTTGTGTTTCTTCAAAAGATGATGACAATGCCAGACACACATTTTTTAAACATTTTGGAAACTGTCTTGAGAAACAAGTGCTTTACAACCACTATTTTATTTAATCTTCCCCAAAACCCAAGGAAAGTACTAATATAACCTTCACTTTACAAGTGAGTATACTGAGGTTTAGTAGAGTAAATGGTAGAGCTGCAATTAGAACCAAGATCTATATGACTGTTCACTTAGTATCACTTAATTCACACTTAGTATCACTGTTTATTTTAATAGTAAAATAGATGTAACTTGATCTCATAGTATATTTACTTTTATAAAATTGTATTAAATTTATGGGGAATGAGTTTAATTATTGTCACTATACTCTGAAACCACTAAGAAAATAGATGCTTTATAATAGAATTTTTTTAATTAAATGAAAGTCTTGTTTTTCAGCTCTTTCTTACCATTTCCTCTCAAATTGGGCTCTTTGCCCAAAAATACTCTAAAATTATAATTTCCTGTTAAAGAGTTTGAAAGAAAAAGAATCTGAGTTTTTTCTGTTCACCCTTCGTGAACTCTAGACTCTCATTCTTATTTTCTAAGATTTTTTTTTTTCCCCTAGCTGGGCATGGTGGTGCATGTTTGTAATCCCAGTACTTGGGAGGCTGGGACAGGAGGATCATAGGTTTTCGGCCAGCCTCAGCTACTTAGTGAGGTCCTCCACAACTTAGTGAGACCCTGTTTCAAAAATAAAGAATAAAAAATAGGGCTGGGAGTATACCTCAGAAATAGAATGCCTCTGAGTTCAATCCCTAGAACCGAAAAAAAAATTCTACTTATCAATTGGAAAGTGATATTACTCCCTTTAATTTCTTTTAACAAACATACATGAAATTAAAAGACACTGACTGCAACATCCTCCTTATCCCTAGACATGTTACTGCAGTTAGTTCTAGATAACTAAAACTTTTCAAAAACTACAAATCCAGAAAATGCAAACAGAATGACAGATTTGAAAATGCTCCAATGTATTCATGTCTCACTAAAATAAAAATGTTTACATTTTATAAGAAATATGCATTACTTACCTGGGAGGCTGAGAAAGAAGGATCACAGGTTCCAGGACAGCCTCCGCAAGTAATGAGACTCTCATCAACCTAGCAAGACTCTGTTTCAAAATAAAAATAAAATAGGGCTGGGGATATAGCTTGGTGGTAGAATGCCCCTGGGTTCAATCCCTAGTACTACCAAAAAAAGAAAAGAAAAGAAAAATGCAGAGCTATAAGGCTTATTAACTTTAATCTAATTCATCATAAAAATATTTAATATTTAACAACCATATTTCAATTTGAGAACTGAAAAAGACAACAGAACCTTTAACTGATTTTCTTAAAGGAGAGGGGATGCTTTTATATGAAACATACCAAATTCTACATACCGTTTGGAAGAAGACCATGATTTCATGATTTGTACCTAAGAAACTACCTACACTCAAAAATTGGATGTACTCATATATTGTTTTCCTCATTTACTTCCCTAAGCCTCAAATTTTGCAGATTAAACATGAAGATTCAGTCTTTATGCCTTCATAATTCCACACCCATCCCTAGCAGAATATTAATTGTAATAATACCCAGACATTAATAATTAATAAAACTCTAACTTCAAGGAGGATTTAAACTTTGATAATATTAAAACATTTATACATTTCAATGGGTTCTGTACACTAACTTCTGGTTAATTTTTACAGGCTTTCATGAATAGAGTTGGGGGCTATAGAGGTGGTGACTGTTCTCAGCTGTTTGCACAGATGGACACTATTTTACTTGATTTCTCAGTGCTATTTGATTACACAGCAACAGCATACATGAAGTCATTTCTTGGTATTTCACCACTGTTCTTTGTTAACAAACTGAGTGTAAGATTATCAGATGATAAATAGCCTAAGTACATCAAAGAAAAAAAAATTTTTTTTTTTTTGCAGTACTGGGGATTGAACCCAGGGGCATTCTACCTCCTAGCTATACCCCCAAGCCCTATTTTTATTCTTTATTTTAAAACAGAGTCTCAGTTGTGGAGGGCCTCACTAAATAGACAAAGAAAATTTAAAATAAAATACTATAAATATAACATTATTGTATTTGTACAAGTATAAATATCCTTGGGAATTCCAATTCACTTTGGATATACCATGAGTCCTAGCTAAGTAATATTCCAAAATGACAAACTTATTTAAACTTTGGAATATTAAGGAATTTTTAAAGTAAAATCTTAGCCAGGCATAGTGGCACACACTTATAATCTCAGTATTTGGGAGGCTGAGACAGGAGGATCACAGGTTCAAGGACAGCCTCAGCAAGTAGTAAGACTCCTCAACCTTGCAAGACCCTGTTTCAAAATAAAAATAAAATAGGGCTTGGGGTATAGCTTAGAGGTAGCTGTGTTCAATTCCCAGTACCACAAAAAAACAAATAAGATGCAATCTTGAAGCAAAAAAAAAAAAGGGGGGGTTTTCTTATTAAATTTTAGAAACTTGGGAGTTTAGGGCTAGAGGTGTAGCTCAGTTATAGAGTGCTTGCTTACCAATGTGAGAAGCCCTAGGTTCAATCACAGCATCCCCCTGCCAAAAAAAAAAAGGAGTGGAGAGACATAAACTTAAAAAACTTTGGAATATTTTTTCTCTCCTTCACTGAATAATGTCCTTGATGCAATTATGAACCTGAACAGAAAGAGAAAAAAGCCTCTGGTAAACAAAAGCTGACACAAAGAGCATGTGCCTTCCTATGGGAGAGGAGAGACTACTGTCAGATGAGATAATTATTTTTAAGATAAGCATCAGTGTAAAGAAGGATATAGCAATAAGAAATGACACAAAACAGTAAAAGTAAAAAACAAGACTAGGTTTAAGAAAGGAAAAAATCCCAGCCACATGTAGGAACAAAGTTTCAAACACACATAAAGATCACACTTGACTATTTCAGTGTATAATTAGAATTTATAAAAAAATAAACATTAAGTCTGGGTTATATGTCTTCATTTTGGAATGACTACCATCAAAATTGTTTAAAAAGTGGTTTTTAAATATTCTAAAGTATAATGCTTAAAGTAGTTTACTTAATTTATTTTGATGACCCATCACATGATATACTCTACTTCCCAATGATGCTAGGTATCTTTAAAGGAATCACTTGTATTGCTTTTTTGGCAGGCTCTTAAATGTCACATGGCTTTTATTTTATTACTAAACAGTCAAAACTTACTGAGCAAGGGCTAGAAGTCAGTGAAAAGGGGAAGCCATTTTCTTATCATAGGTTTAGTGCTTGAATTCCCTTCTATAAATTTTTTGAAATATATAAGAAATATACAATGAGAATCAAGCACATGGATAAAAAACTCAATCTGCCAAGAAAAGAAAACTATTAAAGCTGAGCATGGTGGCACATATATGAAATCCCAATACTTAAGAGGCTAAGACAGGAAGATCCCGGGCTCTAGGCCAGCCTCAGCAATTTAGCAAGACCTTCAGCAACTTAGTGAGATCTTATTTCAAAAGTAAAAATATAATAGGGTTGAGGGTGCAGCTCAGAGGTATCATGCCCCTGGTTTCAATCTCCAGTACCACAAAAAAAAGAACTCCATTGAGATTCCATCTCACCCTAGTCAGAATGACTATTATCAAGAATATAAAAAATAAGTCAGGCGTGGTGGTGCACTCTTGTAATCCCAGCATTTGGAAGGCTGAGACCAGAGGATCCAGGTTCTCAGCCAGCCTCAGCTACCTAGTGAGGCACTCCACAATTTAGTGAGACCCTTTTTCAAAATAGAGAATAAAAAATAAGGTTGGGGGTGTAACTCGGAGGTAGAATGCCCCTGAGTTCAATTCCCAGTACCAAAAAAAAAAAAAAAAAGCCAGGTGTGGTGGTGCATGCTTGTAATCCCAGCATTTGGGAGGCTGAGACCAGAGGATCCAGGTTCGAGGCCAGCCTCAGCTAGCTAGTGAGGCACTCCGCAACTTAGTGAAACCCTGTTTCAAAATAAAGAATAAAAAAATAGGGCTGGGGGTATAGCTCGGAGGTAGAATGCCCCTGAGTTCAATCCCCAGTACCACACAAAAAAATAAAAAATATATAAAAATAAACCAGATGTGAACTATACCTGTAATCACAGAACTTGGGAGACTGAGACAGGAAGATCACAGGTTCAAGGCCAGCCTCAGCCATTTAGTGACACTGTCAGCAACTTAGCGAGACTGTTTTCAAAATAAAAAAATAAAAATGGCAGAATGGCCCTGGGTTGAATCCTTAGTACCAAAAATACATACATACATACACACACACACACACACACACACACACACACACACACACACACACAAAAATAAATATATGCTGGTGAGGATGATGAGGGGGAGGATGCTCTTATACACTATTGGTGGGAATGTAAATCAGTACAGCCACTATGGAAAACAGTATGGCTAAAAATAGAACACCATATGTTCCAGCCTGAAAGATTAAAATCAACATGCTTTAGAGATATCCAGATATCCATGTTTAGCATGGCAAAATTCACAAAAACCAAGTTACAGAATCAGCCTTAGGTACCTGTCAGTAGATGAAAAGATAAAGAATATATGGTGTATATATATATATACAATAGAGTATATTCAGCCATAAAAAAAAAATGTGTCATCTGCAGGAAAATGAATGGAACTGGAGAACATCATGATAAGTAAAATAAGCTAGACTCATAAGTATAGCATGTTTCCCCTCATACATGGAATCCAGTGGGGGTAAGAAACAATAGGAAAGTAGAAGGGAAACTATTACAGAAAAGAGGGAAGGAAATGAGAGATATGACCAAAACATGTTACATGCATGTATGTATGTGCCACAATAAAACTCATTGTTCTGTATAATTAAAATGCACTAATAAAAATAAAATTTTGAATAGAGCATCATCGAAAAATGGTTACCAAGTGCTATTTGAAAAATTCTCATATCATCTTATAGGCATAACATGTTTTTAATATAGTAAGTAAATATACTAAAACTCATTCTTTCTACAGTTATGTGACACAATGACAAATGCAAATTACCATCTGCATTGCTCAGATAAATACTTCATTTTACAAGGGGAACTAATCTCAAAACCAGGGAGGAGTAACATTTGACTGGATGTATCATTTTATAATTAATTATACTACAGTTCAGAGTGGATTTATAAAGCAGTCTTGAATTGCCCTGTACATTTTCTTTGTTTGTATACAGATATATTATTATGTATACAAAGACAAGGCAAACCAAAAGTTCCATCTAACTAAAAAATAAGGTCTGAAATGGGACCTTACCAGAGGGGTATTATGCCAAGTGTGATGGTACATACCTGTAATCTCAGTACTTAGGAAACTGAGACAGGAGGATCGCAGGTTCAAGAATAGTCTTAGGAGTTAAGTAAGACTCTCAGCAACCTAGCAAAATTCCATTTCAAAACAAAAAATAAAAAAGGTCTCTGGGTGTAGCTCAGAGTCAGAATGCCCCTAGGTTCAATCCCAGTAACACACACACACACACACACACACACACACACACACACACACAGTGGTGCTGTCTTGGGTTATTTTATTTTCTGTTTTTTACATTCAAGAAAAGAAGACACTAAGTCACCTGAAACATTTAAAGGTGAGAAAGAGCCAGGCATGCTAGTGCACACCAGCAATCCTAGCTACTTGGGAGGCTGAGGCAGGAGGATCACAAGTCCAAGGCCAGCCTCAGTAGCTTCATGAGATCCTATCTCAAATATAAAATAAAAGCCGGGCGTGGTGGCCCACACTTGTAATCCCAGTACTTGGGAGGCTGAGACCAGAGGATCCAGGTTCGCAGCCAGCCTCAGCTACTTAGTGAGGCTCTCTGCAACTTAGTGAGACCCTGTTTCAAAATAAAGAATAAAAAGTAGGGCTGGGGGTGCAGCTTGGAGGTAGAATGCCCCTGGGTTTAATCCCCAGTGCCACAAAAAATAAAATAAAATAAAACAAGGCTTGGGATGTAACTCAGTAGTAGAGCATGATCTGGGTTCAATCCCTAGTATGGCAAAAAAGAGAAAGAGAAAAAGAAAGAGAGAGAAAAAAGAAAAGAGCCCGGCCTGGGAGCACACACCTGTAATCTCAGTACTTGGGAGGTTTAGAGAAAGGAGGATCACAGGTTCAAGGACAGCCTCAGCAATTTAGCAAGACTCTCAGAAACCTAGGGAGACCCTGTTTCAAAACAGGATCAGAGGAAGAATACCCAGGGTTCAATCTCCAGTACTACAAAAGAAAAAAAAAAAAAAGTGAGACTGAGTATTAGCATAATAAAAAGAGTAATCAGAGTAAACAAGGAGAACATAAAGATAAGAGACCACCCAATTTCTGACTCAAACTTAGAAAATAAATGTATAGTGGAGATACCCACAGAAAGCTCAAAACTGATAGTCTAGAAGAATTAACCAGTTCTCCTATATATGAATTAAAAGCTATTAAAAATAACAGGATATCAGTGCCCAAGTTAAGGTCTTGAATTAACATTTGTCACTAAAAGAAACTAGGGCTTCTTAGAAAATTGGTTGGTTCCAGATCTGGAACATGAAATGTACAAGAAGAGCCCTGAATATCTTATCACTACAGACAGCAAGGAAGCTATCAAAAACCACTAGGGTCATATTCTCTCCTGAAAAGACTCCCAATAACCAAAGAAGAAACAATTTGAACCTCAATGACAGTAACTGCAATGCATAAAAATCCATCAAATACATTTAAATCCATCAGTTTATAATGGCATTTACAAAAAAAGAATGAATTAGTCCCCTTTGGAAAAAGAGAGGAAGCATTCATTATCTTGAGAACCAGTAAATAATGAGAAAGAAACAAGCATTTATCCTGTCTTTCCTTTGCAAAGGATACCACTGGGTAACCAAAGAGAAAGTGAAGGAAGTAACTTTACAAAAATACTCATAATAAATGAAAACAAAATGATGCATCTAGAAGTTCACCATTTTGCAACACCCAATGAATTAAAAGAAGCACTAACAATGATTAGCTACTAACCTCAAAGATTGAGAGAGAATGAATATGAATGAATTTAATTAACTTTAAGAGATTTCAGCCTCATCAACTTAGTAAGATTCTACTGGGTATAGCCCAGAGGTAGAATGCCTCTGGGTTCAATCTCCAGTACCCCCCACACACATACCAAAAAAAGAGAAATTGATTCCTACTTTCTTGCCATATCCCACCTATTACAATGCCTAAAGGATCAAACTTGAGTTTGATCCATCTCTGGATCCAGCTGCCTATCTGCAGGAAATACAGAGGACAAAGGAATATGTTGAAATGAATCCTGAGTAAGCAATCAGCAAAATGTAGATTATGAGAAATTGCAGTTCAAACAATCTGGATTCTTCAATGAAAAAAGGAAAAGAAAAGGTAGAAGATTAACCTAAAGATTAAAAGTGACAACTCATATCAAAGCTACTTTTTAGTCAGTAAGGCTAACTTAGAGTATCTAGCAACACATATTTTGGTTATTACCATGAAAGGCCGAATAATGGTTACTTGTGGGGAAAATTGTTGTGATGGTGATGGAGAACTCAGAAGAAGGTTCTAGGGAGTGAGGCAAACTTCTATTTTTTTAACCTGATTGGTGATTACAAAGGTATCTGCTTTATAATAATTCACCAAGTCACACATTAATTTCATACTGATCATATTACAGTAACAATTTTTTAATAGCAGGTTATCAACACACCTGAACATTTCAATATCTAACAAAGTCTAAGTATGTTCCCCATTCTTCAGTCTGGTGAAAACAAGAGGTTTTAAGAAGTCACTACCCATCACTTTCTCCCTACTCATTTCTTCTTCTAAGGAAACCAATTAGAAATCACTTTCCTGGGCCAGGCATGATGACACAAGCCTGTAATCACAGTAGTTGGGAGGCTAAGACAGGAGGATTGCAAGTTCAAGATCAGCCTCAGAAACATAACAAGCCTCTCAGCAACCTAGCAACACCCTGTTTCCAAACAAAAATATAGAAAGGGCTAGAGATGTCGCTTGGAGGTAGAATGCCCCTGGGTTCAATTCCCAGTACATAGGAAAAAAAAGAAAAATCACTTTCCTGACAGTGCAGAATTCCAAGAAAGAGAATATAGATATCCAAACCTGTTCCGCTTTGATTCTTCTCTCAAGATTGTTCAGCCCCAAGCCATAGGAGTCAGGATTGATTCTTCTTTCTTCCTCATTCCCCACAGCTAACCTAGTCTACCAGTAAGTCCTTCATATCTAACTCCAAAATTATAACTCAAATCTGTCCACATCACTCCATCTGCACTGATTCCACCATCTCTAACCATGAATTATTGTAATAGCCTCCTGTTTCTGATTTTACTCTTAACCCTCTACAGTCTACTCTAACCAAAGCAACCAGAATGATGTTTTCAAACTATAAACTGCTTAAAACCCTTTAATGACAGCCCATGGCACTCTGACAAATCCAAATTCCTTTCCATGCCCTGCATCTGAATCTCTGCCCATCTCTCTGACCTCATCTCTAGCCACTTTCTCCCATCCTACAACCCAGTCACAATGGCCTCATTTCAATTCCTCCCCCAAACTAAGCTCTTCCCCTCTTCAGGCATTTTTATGGCTTCTTCCCCCTCACTGGAATCACCCTCCACTCAGCTACTCACATGATTAATCTCTCAATGTTATGTTGCAGCTTAAATATCACCTCAGAGCAGTCTCCTCTAGTTGCCCTAGTAAGCAGGTTCCACCATTTTTTTTTTCTATCAATACATGTTCAAACTCTATAGTGTAAGTTCTATGAGGGCAAAGAGCCCATCTATTTCATTTACCAATGTCCTTAGCATCCAGAATTTGGAAAGCGGTCAATTAATCATGAATATATGAATAAATGATCAAATGAGTAAACCAAAGCTGACAGCCAATTTCAGCCATGAGGAGTAATCAGTAAGAGAGCCAGTTTTCAGAAGAAACAGGAGAATAAGCAATCCAACAGAGACTGACTATGTGGCTCCAGAGAGACAGAATCAAGGCAATTAGCTGCCTTTTATCTTCATTTCTTGCTTTCCTCAAATATATAAAAATTCCCCTAAATTACAAAAATAATTTTAACTTCCATTCCTTCTAACTGTAGGACTCTAGGGTACCACAATTTCAGAAAACCAAAAACCCTAAAAATGAAAAGATGATCTGGAAAAAGAAGACTAGTCTCTATTTTGACTACAGAAATTACCCCATCCTTGGATCACAAATGCTCAACAATTTCCCTAATTATATATAAATGTATGTGTGGATCAAAATATTGATATACGTTTATATAAAAAATAGCTAGAAATATCTGAAAATTTTATTCAATTCACCTTTTAGTAAGATGCCTGGTATCATATAATCTACAGACTAATTCAGAACCCGATACTAACTATACTAATGAATAACCATGTTAACAGCTTTTGGTAGTTCTCATTTCCTATGAAGTCATTCTTCAAAATATGTCCTTTCAAAAGCCGGGCGTGGTGGCCCACGCTTGTAATCCCAGCATTCGGGAGGCTGAGACCGGAGGATCCTGGTTCGCGGCCAGCCTCAGCTACCTAGTGAGGCACTCCGCAACTTAGTGAGACTCGGTTTCAAAATAAAGAATAAAAAATAGGGCTGGGGGTATAGCTCGGAGGTAGAATGCCCCTGAGTTCAATCCCCAGTACCGCCAAAAAAAAACAAAAAATAACAAAATATGTCCTTTCAGAAATCCAAGTTAATATGAACTTCAATATGTAACACAAATTATTTTAATAGTCATACATGTCTTTTACATACTTGCTAGATTCATTTATTTGACTTGAGACTATATAAAAAAAGTTATAATAAAACATTTCATGTTAGCTCTTTGTTCTAAGAGCTAAAGGCTTCTTGAAATTAGAATAATCCTAACATGGGGAAATTCAAATAAAATCACCATAAAAAAGAAAATTGGGGTAAAGCTAAAAAATAAAGTTTCTATCAGATATAAGTTTTCTCTTCAGAAGAAAAATGTTAAGTTCTTTAGTAGTTAGAGAGGGTGTGGAGCTGGTAGGGAGTCAGAAATTGAGGTCATCATAATTATAGTTGGATGTTTCTAGTGCACAAGGTCAGTCTACACCAGAAGGCAAATGAGCCTTTGCCTCATAGCAACCTTTAAATATTACATTTTCCTTTGCAAACTGTCAGATATAACAGATAATCATTTTGCATTTTCCCATAATTTAATTGGGTCATATATAAATTGTGCCAAATATAGTAGTTTTTAATATTAGTTTACTCTCTTTCCTTCACCTCTTCCCTTTCTAGAATCATAAAAGAATATCTCTATTACATGTATACATCCTTTGGTAATGCTAACACTTCTATTAAGTATCAGAATAAAGATGGAAATGAATTTGGTTTTCTGTCACTCATACATACACCAACAGTATTTTTTAAACTACAGATCACAATCCATTACTGGGTGGTAAAATAACTTGGTGGTTCATGACTATTGTTGAGCACTGAGTCTGAATATCTATGTTAAAAAAATATATTTTTGAAAGCCACTAACATATGATGGCCTGAAGTGACAATATCTCTAGATCAACACAGACTTCTTTGAAACCAAAAAAAAAAAAAAAAAAAAGAAATTCCTCACAAATTCTAAGCACTCATCTTCCTCTTACAATCCAAACAAGAGTTCAGTTTTGTGTAAGGTATAGTTAGATTACTTAAAAAAGCAAATTCCATGCGAAGCATGGTGACACATGCCTATAATACCAGTACTTGGAAGGCTGAAATAGGAAGATCGCAGGTTCAAGGACAGCCTCAGCAACTTAGTGAGACCCTGTTTTCAAATAAAAAATAAAACAGGGCTTGAGGTGTAGCCTAGAGGCAGAATGCCCCCTGGATTCCATCCCCAGTACCACCAAAAAAAAAAAAAAAAAGAAGAAGAAAAAAAAAGAAAATCAACACAGCCTGTGTTTCACATATATTTACCTTTACTTCACACTTTTAACAAATTCCTCAGTACTTGTACATTCTACATCTCATCCCCTACAGAAGAAGAGATTAATTAATCATTACCTAGAGTCAACTAAAGACTTGGTTTCTCAAGCAGATTGAAGTCTGCTTACCTGAAGTACTCCAGATTATATTGTCACACTCCTCCTGTCCAAGAAGAAAAAGTCAATTAACTGTTCCCATCTACAGGGCCTAAATTAACTTTAATGGAGTTGGTATCACCCTAAATTAACCAAGAAAGTGAAAGGGAAGATAGCATGTGCTTTAGGGGGCCAAATTGTTAACTCAAAGAGATATTCCTGTTAGCTGGGTTCTTCTTCTCCTGACTACTTTAGACACTTCATGCACTTGCCTGCCTCTAAAATTGGAAACTTCCAGGCTGAAGATGTAGATCAGTAGAAGACTGTGTGCTTAGCATGTGCAAAGCCCTGGGTTCAATGCCCAGCACCACTAAAAATCAAAATAAACTGGAAATTTCCCATAAGGTCTCCTCCCTAAGGCTGCTGTCTTTATGTTTTGTTTTTTTTATGAGTTCATCTTCTCAAAGACAACTCCAGCTCTCCACTTACTAAATCTCTCCAATAATAATCATAAAAGAATTTACCTTCCAACACTCCAAAGGACATATAAATTAGGAACGTGGATGGACATAAAATGAAATCCAGCCCCTTCTCATTGCAGTATCTTCATGATATTCCCGATATTCTACTATCTACTTAGTTGGTTTGTTGTTTTGTCCCAACCAATTCAACTTCTGAAAGCAGAGAGTTTTCTGTTATCTATCTCCATTTCTAGCTCCTAGCCTAGGATCAGAGCCACAGATGCTACAAGCTGATGAGGGCTCATCATATTAAGGAACACGTGAACACTTCCTACTTTACCCTTCTATATCCTTGCCCTTTGTCTTTGCTTTTCTCCTCCCATAATAATCTACCTTCTAACTGATAATCCATCTACTACAGCATTTGCCTTTATGATTGCTTTCCTAGCTTCACTTTTTATTTATGTGAATATACTTTGAAACCCTAACAATTTTATTTCAATCTTCAATTTTACTTCCCCCAAACCACTCTTTCATTTAAAAAAAAAAAAAGTTGCCACAAAAAAAATTGTCACAGAATCTAACTGTAACAAATCAAAGACCACTCATCTGTCTTGAGAGTATGCTTCAATAGCTTATTGTTTTATTATTCTTCCAGTGTTATACCAACTTTTCTTCCAACTATACTGTAATTAATAAATTTTAAATAACTACTAAACTTATAATCTAGTTGAGGAACAAGGGGTATCTGACAAAGTCTCTCTCCCTCCAGCAACAATATTTCATCCTCTCTTTGCCAAATAGTGTATAAAAAGCCAGGCATGGTGGTGCACGCTTGTAAACCCAGTACTTGGGAGGCTGAGACAGAAGGATTACAGGTTTGCAGCCAGCCTCAGCTACTTTGTGAGGCCCTCTGCAACTCAGTGAAACCCTGTTTCAAAATAAAGAATAAAAAATAGGGCTGAGGGTGTAGCTCAGAGGTAGAATGCCCCTGGGTTCAATCCCCCATACCACAAAAAAAAAAAATTTTTTTTAATTGTATAAAAGGACATACCCTCTGAAAACCAGAGTTCCTATGCTTCTGAAGATCTCTGTGACAGACCAATTAAAGAAACCTAAGAATCTAAAAGCCATTCTGGCACCTCAAGTCAGTGACAGAGATGACTTTACTGCCTATGTTTTACACAAGCCTCATTAGGAAACCAAATCGATGAATGTGAGGGTGGGAGGTGCCTTACAGATTGTCTAGGACTCTGAGTTATGGATCTTAAAACACTGCAATCTTCAACTCCCAGAGAAGAATGATACCCAAAGAAGGAAATTTCAAAGTCAGTGATAAAGCTGAGTCTAACACTATACATGTGTGTATGTGTGATACAGATGTTGACATGTATATAAATATAACATGCTAAAAATAGAGACATGTATGGGAAGGACATATGCCCAATTCAAGATAGTGATCATCCTCGGGAGGATGGAAAGGGAAAGGAAGACAATTGGGAAGAGATACAGAAGGGGGAGGAGAGGGAGGCTTCAAATATATTGGTATTTTATCTCTTAAACTAGGGAGTAATACATAAGTATTTATTAAATAAATTAGACATCATTATCTTTTGCATGTCTAAAATTTTGTAATAAAAAAGGACAACAGGAAGATGGCATATAATCAAATAAATATCATCAGGAATACACAGTACTATCTCAGGCTAGAAAGTGCTAAGAGAAGGTCTTTATGGCCAGGCATAGTGGCACAAGGCTTGTAATCCCAGGACCTGGGAGGCTGAGACAGGAGGATTACAGGTTTGAGGACAGCTTCACCAAGTAGTGAGACACTCATCAACCTAGTGAGACCCTGTTTCAAAATAAAAATAAAATAAGGCTCTGGTGTAACTCAGAGGTAGAATGCCCGTGAGTTCAATCCCCCAGTACCCAGTACCACAAAAAAAAAAAAAAAAAAAAAAAAAAAAATTTAAAAAAAAAAAAAAAAAAAAAAAAAAAAAAAAAAAAAAAAAAAAAAAAAAAAACTTTATGAAACAGGCTTTGAAGTAATAAAACAGATGGCAGGCAAAAATAACACAAATTGCATGAACAAAGGCAAAATTAGGAGTACACACAGCCTACAACCTAAACAATGTAGAAACTTTATAGGGACAGATTTACCTTGGAGAACAGAAACAGAAGTCTGAGAGTTAAGACTGAGACCAAGTAATAGAAGTCTTGGATACTAAGTAGACAAATGTATCCCTAATCCAAAAAGAGTAGCATATCTGAAGTGATGTTTTGGCTAAATAAATCAGAAGCCATGTGCAGGATATACTAAAGCAAACTGCACTGTATGAAGCATTAGAAAGTTCTGTAGTACAGCAAAAAGGAAAAGGATTAAGGGACTAGCAACTAGGTTCTGATGTCCTGTCACCACACCAAACACAGTGCTTCTGCTATTAAAATGTTGCCACTGCTAAAATATTTTAGAACACCTCTGGACAAAAGCACCCAGTCAGAAGGTATGGCTGAAATTCATTCCTGGGCATCCTGAGGAATGGAGCAATAATCTTGGGAATGAAAAGGAGGGGAGGGGGAGTTCACATTATTTCATGGAAAATGTGGTAGGATCTAATGACAAACTAGAAGGAATAATGAAAAAGTAGTCCTACATGAAAAAATTTAAAATGCCTATGGCATTCTTAGAGAGATTAAATAGAGAATAAGGAAAAGAGACCAGGATATCATAGACAAAGATGACCACTGCATTATGGAATGCTAAGAAAGTTTTAAAATGGCATCACCATACATAAGAGAGTACACAGCCTCACAGCTGATCAGATCCAGGATTCTGTCACCTTCTCTGCTTGACCAAGTTATTGTACCTTTCTGAGCCTCATTTAGTAAAGAAAACACAAGTCAGCAACTAACATTATTGAACCCCCTATGGACCACTGTACTACACACTTGATGTATGACCTTCTTTAATCCTCACAATACATTTTACAGATGAAGAAATTTAAATTTAGAATTAGCGTAGTAAGTGATAAAATCAGGATTACTATTTAAGAATGTAACAATATTTCAATCATAGAATGCATATACCACAGTACATAAAATTATATTGCCTACTGACATCATAGCCTTCTAAACAGCTCTGTATAAGCACACACTATGATATTTGCACAACAAATCACCTAGCAATGAGTTTCCCTGAATAAGTCCCGTTGTTAATTAACACATTACTGTATAAATTTCCTGGCAAACAGCATGACCTCAAAAATAGTGGCTATACTTTATTATTAGAAATTTGTGATCAATGGGGGTAACACAAAAACTCACTGCCAGTAATTCCTGACATAGCCTTCCTTGTGTCAAACTGTTAGTGTCCTCATCTATAAAACAGAATTACTGCATATAATCCAATCTACTCCGCAGGGTTGCTATGAGGATTCAATATTATGAATATGAAAAATGCTATGAAAATTTTAAGAGATATTCAAATATAAGAGATTAATACCATATCTTTTGCTCTTCAGAAATGCCTTCCTGAGCTGGGGCCAGTGGGTGCACCTGCTACTCAGCACGCTGAGGCAAGAGAATAGCTTGAGCCCAGAAGTTCAGGAGAACACGGCTAGATCCAGTCTCTTTTTTTAAAAAAAGAAAAAAAACTAAAAAGAATACCTTCCTGAATCAAAATAAGTCTCAAAGAGAATTAAAAATAAGTCTGTTAAATATGCAACCACCACTTTGAAAAGTATAAATCACCATGGAATTACCACCCACACCTTCCCCTCACTCTTCCAGGTTGTTTGATGTCTCTGCAAGGGCAGGGATTCTCCTATGTCTATAACAAAACTCTGATTACTTACAGTAGAGTTAATCAATAGAGCTTCTACTTCAATGCAGAGCTGTTCAAGTTGACCTATGGCATTACCCCAGAAGTGATTCCCTAGAGTTCTTCCAAGGCAGAAAGAAAAAACAAAAATGAACCAGGTGTCGTGGCACACATCTGTAACCCTAGTACTTGGGAGGCTGAGACAGGAGGATCTCAGGTTCAAGGCCAGCCTCAGCAACCTTGCAAGACTCTCAGCAAGCTAGCCAGACCCTGTTTCAAAACAAAAAATAAGGCCTGGTGTAGCAGTGTAGGCTTGTATTCCCAGTACTGGAAGGCTGAGACTGTAGGATCCGGGTTCGTGGCCAGCCTCAGCTACTTAGTGAGGCCCTCCGCAACTTAATGAGACCCTGTTTCAAAATAAAGAATAAAAAATAGGGCTGAGGGTGTAACTCGGAGGTAGAATGCCCCTGGTACCAGTACCGAGGGGGGGGCGGGAAGGATTGGGGTAAAGCTCATAGGTAGAATGCCCCTGAACTCAATCCCCAGTACAATAACAACAACAAAAAAAGTTCCCCATTTTCTTATGTAGTATTAAAACTAAGTGTCCAGTGAGCACTAGAATACAGAAGTCCTACAAAATGCTAGAAAAGAATCTTTCAGTTGACTTGTTTCCAGGGCTCTGATAGCAGGTCCCTGTGGAAACCTGTTCAGGATCTCCCTTTTTTCACCAGAACAGATGGTTTCCAGGCCTCAAGTCTCAGGTATCTAGTCACACAATTCACAATAGCTCCCAAAGTCCCTACCTTTTTAATTATTCCATGTCCTTGAATACACCTTTCATCTAAAGATCTCTAGATATCAAAGCACATGAACTCTTTAATCTTCACAAAAGCACTCTCTGGGAGAGAGATTATTACCCTTACTTTATAAGGAGAAAATGAAAGGCTGAGGTTAAATATTTTATTCAGCACCAATTAGTTGATTCATGGGGGGAAGGGGGTAATGCGCATTATGAACTTGTATCAATGGACATTGATTTACTTTCCAAAGATCGTTGCAAATATTAGCCCAAACATCTTACTTTGTATGCATATACTTCCAATATTATCAAAGATTAAATATAAACTAACAATAAATACCTTACCAATGCCTTACTATATTTACAAGCAAAACTACATGGGGGAGGGTTCTAATTTAAGATTCCTACTGCCTTGCATCCATAAATTCTTTCGAACTTGAGTGGGCAAGGAGAAGAGCACCTGTGCAGCATATCCACAGTAAGTTTTACACACTGTGTAGCTATTAATATTTCATTCCTTAAACTGTCAATAAACAGCCCGCTTCCCTCCCCCAAAAAAGGCGGGGGGGGGGGATAACATTATCAAGTCTAGTTGACAAGAAAGCCTACATGGTTGTAGAAGACCGACTAATTTCCTCGTTTCAGGTCTCCAGGCTTCTCGGAGTTGGCACTAGGGAAAACCCGCCCCGCCCCAAGCTCGGGCGGCCGAGTGCCCACCCAACTCTCCACGCCGCCAGGCCGGGCCGGCCGCGGGAAGGCGAGGATCCGGCCCGCCTGGGGCGCCGGGGCTCGGGGACCGACTCGGCCCAGCCCTCGGGCTGCCTTCCAACCCCGTGGGCGCGGGGCTTGGGCCGGGAGAGGGTCGCGGTAGGGCCGGGCCTAGCCGCCCCCGCCCCCGCCGCGCGCAGGCCGGCGCCCTTCCCTCCTTCTCCCCGCGATCCTTACCTCTTAGGCGCGGGCGGCTGCTCCATGGCGGCCGGGGGCAGAAAGAGGGGTCGGGTGGAGCGCGAAGGCCAGAGGGAGGAAAGAAGTTGGGACACCGGCCGGCAGAGCCCGGGGGAACCAAGGAGGGAAACTCCGGGAACTCGGACCAACTTTCCCGTAACTCCACAGCGGATCTCCCTCCCGCCCCGGACCGCGGCTCCTCCCGACCGGCCCCGCCCCTCGGCCACCGGCAGCTGCCCGGAGTGTGGGCAGATCCCGGCACCGCGGAGGGTGGGCGGAGCCAGCCTAGTGGGCGGGGGCAGGGAGAGGGGCGTGGTCACGGCTGGACAGGCGGGCGGAGGGCGGGGCCTGCTGCAGCGCCTAGAGAGCGGAGAAAGAGGCGGGGCCAGCAGAGCGCGGAGGCGCGGCCTCAGCTGCCTCGGCCGCTCCCCGCGGGGGTATCGCGCTGGCCCCGGGCTCCACTCCTCGCCTGCGGTCACTGCAACTGCGTTCGTCCCAGTGTAATTTGCCTCAGTTCTCTGAATTTCTCAAAGATACATCCCAAACATCTTGAGAAGCCGTTTGAAGTATAGCTGACTGCCCACGCTACTCTCACTAGTTCTGTTTATAATTACTGGTTCTGTTTTCCTCCAGCCATTTGACATTTCGTAGATATTAGTAGGGACTGTATCTCTACTACTGGAAATTCTTGTTTGATTTTGATTGTAGACAAGCGCCTCACTACGTTTCACAGTAATTACATCTAATTACATAGACCGTAATTACCGCGGTGATCTCAGTGCACTGGGGGGTTGATGGCTCTCCAGTTGGATAACCTAGCAAACTTATCACAAATTACGGTGCCTGGAAACCTACTCAAGAGAAGCTTGAGCTCGTTTCCTTTCCTCTTCAGTCCTCTCTCTCAAACCCCTCTCAACAACCCTCACACCACTGTAATGTAACCCCTTCATCCATTTGCGTTGCGCTGCTCAACCCTTACATATGTAGGCATCTTTCTTATGACCACGTACAACTGCTTGTATGAGTTTGGTTGTTATTGTACGAAATTGTCAAGATGCACAGTCATAAAGGGTTTTTTGTAGGTTGGAACAATGAATATGAAGACAATGTTCAATAATATAACACTTTAGACAAGTATAGTTCAGTCCTTTTTTTTAATTATTTAAAGTTTCACTATGTAATAAGTTTACACGATGTCTTTTGGAGCCATTATATTTCCCCCTAAATTTAGTTTAAGTTTGTTAATACCATTCATTGTTGGGGCAAAGTCAACGTCTATGAACAAGAGAGATTATTACAAAATTGTATACTCTTTTGCATTTACTGAAAATCTAGAATCTATTCAGAAGCAACAGGAAAACAAAAAAGAAAGAACCTTTGAAATGATCCATCCTACCGCTCATTCTCATCCTCACTTCCATGCCATACTCTCATCTCTTTGTGTTTCATCAGAAAAACATCTTAACAGGGCATGGTGGCACACACCCTTAATCCCAGTACTTAGAAGGTTGAGACAGGAGAATTGCCAGTTCAAGTCCAGTCTTAGCAATTTAGCAAGATGCTGTTTCAACAAATTAAAAAATAGGGCCAAGGATGTAGTTTGGAAATAGAATGCCTCTGGGTTCAACCTCCAGTACCAAAAGAAAAGAAAAACATCTTGAGAAGTTCTTTCATCTCTTATACATACACATATATATCATACTTTAAAATGGGCTTCAAATTGTCTTACCAATCTTAAGCTCCAGAAAGCTTTTCCCAGCCAAGCAAGCCATCAACAGTATCACCTACTACCTCGTGCATTTAGGTTGTGAAAGAGATGCTCTGTGCTGGCTTGTATGTGACAGTGCACCATGTTGAAGTTCTGTTTATTGATGGTCATCCCAACCCAACTGTGAGCAACTAAGAGCCAAACCATATCTACATTCTCTCTATCCCTTACATAGCAAGTGCGGGTACTGGAGGGGTAGCCTCTTTTTGCTTCCCCAGATTTACTCCCCATCCTTCTCCGCCTGCTCTCTGAACCAAGGGCCAACTTGAGTCGCTGACATCATTGGGTTCCCCAGCCCACTGACATATGGCTGGGTCCGATGACAGGAGGCCCAGCAGGACGACTTCAGAGGAAGAAAGTGTGAGATCACTGTTTATTTATTCCCGTTTCCCTTCCTGTGAGGTTGCCTAGGACTGTGTTCCAGGGAATCACTGCTCCTTTCAAGAAAAACGACCCAACTCTCCCTCCTTCCCCTTTGCAGCCCAGGGGTCATCACTTGTCTGCTATTCCCTGGGTTCTTTCTCTATCTCCTTTGTTCCTCTATTCCTCGATGCTCCTCTAATGACCCTGTGTAAATTAAATCCTCCTCAATTGACCCTAATTTAGATCTACCTTCCAAAAGGTTTCCAAAACCCTGACTGAGAGATCCATAAGGAAGGTCTATAGAAAGAGGAGTAATAATGTAAGAAAATAAATCTCTAAGGTTGTCCTCAATTTGAAAAGAAGAGGACTACCAATTAATTAGATGTGCGTTAAATAGGATCATATACTTAGGCTACATTATCTCATTGAACCCATAAAACTACCTTGGAAGGTAGTTATTTCATTTTATAGGTAAGGAAACTGAGGTTCCGAGGGGCAAAGGGAATTACCCTAGGCCAAATAGTCTCTATTCTAACCCATACCTCCATGACCCCCAAAGCCAGGCCTCATTCCACCATAAGTCAGTCGACAAATACTTACTGAACATCTAAATATGCCAGGTACTATTTTAAGTGTGGGGGATTTATCGTGAAGAAAACATGTATGAAGAAAACTGCCCTCCTGGAGTTTAACAGAAAAACAAAAAGTCCTGCCCTCCTTCTATTTGGAGAAACATAATAAGTATCCAATCTGTAATGTTGGATAGTGGAAACTGGTAAAGAAGAAAAATTAAATATGGACTATACAGTAGAGGGGAAAGGATGCAATTTAGAAAGGATGGCCAGGGATGCCCCAACGAGGAAGTAACTGAGGAAGCGGGGAGAGATCCACGCAGACAGCTGGAGGAGGACAGGAGAAGGCCAAGGGAATAGTTTGTACTAATGTCAGGAGGCAGGAATGTGCCTGGTGTGTTGTTACTGAATAAAAGGGTGTTTCCTCCTCCTCCTCCTCCTCCTCCTTCTTCTTCTTCTTCTGAATTACTTAGAAGAAAAGAAAAGAAAATGCCTCGAACTTGTGTTTTAATTTGTCTGTGGAAAGCCAGCCTAAAGATTCGGAGAAGGAAAGCACAGAAGTCCTCATTCAACCTACAAGTAAGAGGCTTCCATGAATAAATGGAAGCTGTAGAAAGTTCTGAGCTATAGACAAGGGTCACTCAGCTTCACTTAACTGTGAAAGTAAGGTATTCTCTTTGTTTCTAGCTATTTTGACCGAAATCAAGATTAAGTCTGTACTTTAATGATACTATCAAACAGCTGACTACAATTCCCAATTGAGCACTGTTAGTCAGCTTTGTGTCACTATAACAAATACCTGAATAATCAACTTACAAAGAGAAAAGGTTTATTTTGGCCCAGGTTTCAATCCACAATTGGTTGGTCCCACTGCTTTTTGCTCATGGTGGAACAAAACTAATCACATCCTGGCGAGGCAGCACAAAGGAGAAGAGCAAGGGACCAGAATCCACAGCCCCCTTTGAGAACACGCCCCCCACACACTATGTAAGACCTCCTACTATGCCCTAACTTCCAAAGTTATCACCTCCCAGTAGCACCATGGGCAGAGGCCACACCTTTAACACATGAGTCTTTGAGGGATCCTTAGCCAAACCATAGCAGGGGCTCCAAGAGAAATTGGCAATTTAGGACCCAGTTTCTGCAAATAACAAAAAGCATATTTTTGATAAATGATACATATACCACCAAATTTTAGAGGTAGAAAAATATTAAGATAAAAAAATCTGTATTATACTAGTTCTTGCTATTCACTTGACACCATAATTTTGTATTTTTCTCTCATTTTTATATTTTGAAAAATACTTTTAGTTAACAAATGTTAGTTGATCTTTTCTACAATTGCCAACAAGAAATTTGGGCAGAGAGAAAGCTCTGAACAAATATGTTATATTGAGTAATTTTTATTTGCAGGGAAATTTGACCCATTTCCTGACTCACAGGTGGACAATTTTTCTCTGTGTCCTCACATTGAGGAAGAAGTGAATAGCTTTTGCAGGCCTCCCTTTTGAGGGTACTAATCCCTTTAATAAGGGCAGAACTTTCATGACCTCATTTCCTCTCCAAAGCCCTACCCCAAATACCATTACTTTAGGGGAATAGAATTTCTTTTTTTTTTCCCTTTTTATTTCTTTTTTATTTTTAGGAGCTAAGATTTCAACCTATGAATTCCAGGGGGAACATAAACATTCAGACCATAGCACTAGTATTCTTTAGAGTTCTCTTTGCTTCTTACCAGCCCTTCCCTTGTTATTCCAATCCTGGTAATAGTTAATAATTCTTTATATTAAACTTTCCCTGTTTAAATAAACTGTGGTCTCTGTCTCTTGTGGGTTTTGTATCAGATTGGACCTTGACAGATAACAGAAAATAACAGCAAATAATCTCAGGCTTTGCTCTAAACTCAGATGCTTGATAGGATCAGTCTTATTTCACTTTGAGTTCAATACATAAATACCTACACTAGTAGTTTTAAAACTTTCTGGTCTTGGGAAAACTTTACACTCTTTAAAATTATAGTGAACCATAAAGAGCTTTTGCTCTGACAATATTAAGAAATTAAAATTGAGAAATTTTTAAACATGAGAGTATACAAGTACACATTCCCTTAGCCATCAGAGCAATGATCTCATCACATATCATGTAGCATCTGGAAAATTCTATCATATATTCATAAGGGATTGAGAGTGAGGAAGGCAAATAATAGAATTGTTTTAAAAATAATTTTGACCTTATGGATCCCTTGAAAGGGTCTCAGTTACCCCCACAGAAACCAAGATCACACTTTTGAGAACCACTGACGTACTCTAACTTTATATAAACATAACTAAGACCTATGGAGGTGAGGAAATATAGAAGATACGGTCCTTTCCCTCTAAGAACTCAGATTAGTTGAAAAGAAAAGAATATATAATCATAGCCAGCCAGTACTTGGGAGGCTGAAACAGGAGGATCTCAGCTTCACAGTGAGGCCCTCAGCAACTTAAGTGAGACTCTGTTTCAAAATAAAAAGGGCTGGGGGTGTAGCTCAGAGGTAGAATGCTTCTGGGAGCAATTCCTAGTATACACACACACACACACACACACACACACACACACACACACACACACAAAAGAATGTATAATCATAAGAGTAAAATAAATTATTTAATCCTATATGTTATAAACAATAGGTTCTGTCATTCAGAAAAAGTGCTGAATTTGAACTGATACAGACTGAAGCTCGACAAAACAAAAATGCCTTTTATCTTATAAAATCTACGTTCCTCCTACATCAGTGATAAGAAGGGGAAAATATTCTGTATATATATACAAACACAAGTTCCACAACAAGCTGAGGCTCTCTCAAAAACAGCAATGATTGGTTAAGACACTAGACACAAGGAGAGATAAGGAAAAGAGCAATACTAAGAACCTGTTAACTCCATCACTTGAAGCCCTTCCGTGGCCAGCTGTAGTTACAACAATATAAGGAACCTAAACTCTATAATTGATTCTATTCTTTGCTTTCATAATTTCTCATTTTATATTTTTGTTTTCCAAATTATTTTTATTCCTGACTATGGTCTCTATGAATAATTTCTAACTTGTCTTGTCTGAACTAAACAAAAGAAGAATGAATACTTGAAAGCCAGGAAAACTAGAGGATTAAGAATACTCTAGACATACAGGGAGTGGTGGCAGCAGTGAATACTGTTGGGAAACAAGAGCATGAGGCCAAGGGAAGGAGGAAGTAAAGTATAATCAAATTAAAGATAAACTTTGTGTGCAAATGAGAAAAGGCAATATTTAAATGTATCAAATTCTTGAATCAATCCATACATTTAGTGTAATTCTAATTTTTAAAAATTTCAAAAGGACATTTTATGGAATTTAACAAGTTAATTCTCATCTTCAAATGAATAGGAAAAAAAAACCATTTAAAAGAGCCAGTAGGTTTTTGGAAAAAAATAAATAAAAAGAATAATGAACCAGATGTGGTACCTCACACCTGTAATCCCAGTACTTGGGAGGCTGAGACAGGAGGATTACAGGTTTGAACCCAACCTCAGCAGTTTAGCAAGATCCTCAGTAACTTGGCAAGATTATGTTTCAAAATATAAAGGTTGGGGGTAGAGCTCATAGATAGAATGTCCTGAGTTCAAACCCTAGTACCAAAAAAAAAAAAAAAAAGGAAAAAAGAAAGAAAAATGAGAAGAGACTTGTCCTGGCAGGTGGCAAAACATAAAACTATGAGCATTAAAGTAGTGAGGCATTAATTTAGAAATAAATAAATTAATGTAAGTAATAAATGTTGAGCCTAGAACAGAACCACTTTATATAAAAATGTAATTATGATAAAGTGACATTTTACATCACGGAGGAAAGAATGGATCACTCAATAATTTGGAAAAAATAAAGTTAGATCTCTATTTCTAGGACCCTGAATCAGCCATGTTTCTTTATATTGCAAGCAGCTGAAGATCCAGCCTACACTTCCTTACCCAATGAAGGATTCATTTAACTGGAGGACCCCAGAGACCCAGAGAGGCTTTAGGGATGCACTGAGTTAGTGGCTCAACACTGATATGAAAGATACTGGTGCTTTTTGTTTATTCATTTATTTCTCATTTCCTTTTTCTGACTCTCTGTTCTGACTTTTTTTTCTTCCTTTTTTTTTTTTTTTTTGGTTCTGAGGATTGAACCCAGGGACATTCTACCTCTGAGCTACACCCCCAGCCTTTTTTACTCATTCTAATATGCTTTTATGGGTGCATTATAGAGTCACATCATAATGTAAATCATGTTGACAGTGACATACACGCACACAGCACTTGGTAGCCCCCGTCCCCAGCCCCTGCTTCTCCATCTCCCCCTTTCCCAATAGAGTACAGAGATTGACATTGGTATTTTCACATATATACACATAGTTGATGGTAGTAATGCCATTAATGAACCTCACTCTTCCTCCTCCCCTTCCCTTAGACCACCTTCCTGGCTCCATTGAAGTTTTTCCTCCATTATCTGGAATCCCTGTGGTATCCCAATTACTCCCTGGCTTGGACATATTAGAGAAACCATATGCCTCTTCCCTTTCGGTGACTGGCTAATCTCACTTAATATAATGTTCTTTAGGTCCTTCCATTTTCCTGCAAATGATATAATTTTGTTCTTCTTTATTGCTGAGTAGAATTCCATTGTGTCTCATCTGTTGATGGAGACCTATATTGGTTCCATAATTTGACTATTATGAATTGTGCTGGGTATGCACATTACTGTAGTTCTCTGACTTTGGCCCCTTTGGAAGGATATCCAGGAGCGGTATAGCCAGATCATATGGTATATCCATTCCCAGCTTTCTAAAGAATCTCCACACTGATCATCATAGCAGCTAAATTAATTTACAATCCCACCAACAGTGTAAAAGAGTTCCAATTTTCCCACATCCTCGCCAACATTTATTGTTTTTTGACTTCTTGATGATTGCTATTTGGATTGGGGTTACATGGAATCTCAGTGTTGTTTTGATTAGCATTTCCCTGATTACTAATGATGCTGAACAGTTTTTCATGTATTTATTGGCTATTTGTATCTCTTCTTTATGCAGTATCTATTAAATTCAATTGCCCATTTCGTGATTGGGTTATTATTATTATTATTATTTTAGTGTAAAGTGTTTTAAGTTCTTTGTATATTCTATGGATAGCTGACAAAGACCTCCCATTCTGTAGACTTTCTCCTTAGTTTCTTGATGGTTTCCTTTAAGAGCAGAATCATTTTAGTTTAATGCCATATCACTTATTAATTCTTTTTTTAATTTCCTGAGCTTTGGGGGTCTTGTTGGGGAAATTTCTACCTGTGCCTATACACTGGAGTGTCAGACCTATGCCCTCTCTAGTAGCTTCGTAGTCTCTAGTCTAACTTCCAGATCTTTGATCCATTTTGAGTTGATTGCCATGCAGGGTGAGAGGTAAGGATTTAGTTCCATTTTTCTACAACTGGATAACCAGTTTTCCCAACACTATTTGTTTAAAAAGGCTGTCTTTTCTCCAACATATGTGTCTGGCACCTTTGCCAAAAATCAATTGACAATAAGTGTATGAGCTTGTTTCTGTATCTTCTATTCTATTCCATTGATCTATCTGTCTGTTTTTGTGCCAATACCATGCTATCTTTATTACTATAGCTCTGTAGTATAATTTGAAGTCAGGAATTGTTATGCCTCCAGCATGGTTCTTATTCCTGAGAATTGCTTTAGCTACTTGGGTCTTTTTTTTCTCCATATGAAATTTACAACTGATTTTTCTAGGTCTGTGAAGAATAATATTAGTATTTTGAAAGGGATTACATTGACTCTGTAGATCACTTTTGGTAGAATGGCCATTTTGATAATATTTATTCTGCCTATCCAAGAGCAAGGGAGATCTTTCCATCTCCTAAGATCTTCAATTTATTTCTTTAGTGTTTTATAATTTTCATTATAAAGGTATTTTACCTCCTTGATTAGGTTTATTCCTAGGTATTTTATTGGTTTTGAGGTTATTGTGAATGGAATTGTTTTCTGGATTTCTTTCTCAGTGAATTCATGGTTGGCATATAGAAAAGCTACTGTTTTTTTTAGGTTGATTTTGAGTCCCACTACTTTGCTGAATTTGCTAATCAATTATATCTAGTAATCTTTTTTTTTCTTTTTTGGCAGTGGGGAGGGGTATACCAGGGATTAAATCGAGGGGCATTCTACCTCCAAGCTCCACCCCCTGCCTCAGCTTCCCAAGTACTGGGATTACAAGCATGTGCCACCATGCCTGGCTCTGGTAGTCTTTTGGTTGAGATTTTTTTAGTCTTCTAGATATACGATCATGTCAACTGCTAATAAAGATAACTTTAATTATTCTTTTCCTATTTTAATTCTTTTGATATCCTTCTGTTGTCTCATTGCTCTGGCAAGGGTCTTGAGGACTATATTGATAAGGGGGAGATAGTGGGCATCCTTGTCTTGTTCCTGATTTTAAAGGGAATTCCCCCAGTTTTCCCCTGTTTAGTATGATGCTGGCTTTGGGTTCATTGTATATTGCTTTAATGATGTTGAGGTACATTCCTTCTATTCCTATTTTTTGCAGTGCTTTTAACGAATGGGTGTTGGATTTTGTCAATTTTTTTTCAGCATCTATTGAGATGATCATGTGATTTTTGTCCTTAGTTCTATTTATGTGGTGAATAACATGTATTGATTTGTGTATGTTGAACTAGCCTTGTTTTCCTGGGATGAAACCAACTTGGTCTGGTGTACAATTTTCTTGCTGTGATTTTGAATGCGCATGGCTAGTATTTTGTTTAGAATTCTTGCATCTATGCTCATCAATGATATTGGTCTGTAATTTTCTTTGTTTGGTTTTGGTATTATTATTATTTTTTAATTTGAAACAGGGTGTCACCAAGTTGCTGAGGGTCTTGCTAAGCTGCTGAGGCTGGACTCAAATCTGTGATCCTCCTGTCTCAGCTTCCCAAGTACTGGGATTACAGGCATGCACCACCACACCTGGCTTGTTCTGACTTCTTCAGAATCAGCTTCATCCTAAGTCTAATAGGCTGCCCAAGTTCTTTGTTTTAAAGCTGTACTCCAAACTGTCCCAAAGGAACAGCTTGATGGCTCCTCTAAAAGAGGGAGGAAACTCCTCTATGTGACCCTTCCATAACCACCACTTTTTTTTTTTTTTTTTTTTTTTTTTTTTTTTGCGGTACTGGGGATTGAACTCAGGGGCATTCTACCTCCAAGCTATACCCCCAGTCCTATTTTTTATTCTTTATTTGGAAACAGGGTCTCACTAAGTTGTGGAGTGCCTCACTAGGTAGCTGAGGCTGGCCACGAACCCGGATCCTCCGGTCTCAGCCTCCCAAATGCTGGGATTACAAGTATGTGCCACCATGCCCGGCTCATAACCGCCATTCTTGTTACTGACTCAAACTGTCAGCTTGACCATTCCCCAGCATGCAATGATCAGTTTACCTCTGAACCGATGATTGGCATATTTGAATAAAACAGTATGGAAAGAGGGATGGAAATTCCCTGTTTGATCTAAAACAGCAGGGTCTTCCCTTAGAGGTATGGATGTTGTCAGTTTCCATTGTGAGTAACCACACTAAAAAAAATGCCTATCACACAAAGAGAGGCAGAAGCAGCAGCCCCTGTATCATGTATCAGAATAAATTCCAGATGCATTAGAGATCTGAATGGTTAATAACCAACAAACAGGACTCCACTCTGGATGAAGTGGAACATAATCCCTCACTCCTCAACTGTGCACTGCACAAAATGACTTCCTTTTAAAGAGTACAGTATCAAAGAAGGGTGATGGGAGAGTAATGACAGTAGAAAAACACTACCGCAGCCAAGCAACTAAGGTCCACCTCAACGGTGATAAGTCATATTGATCGTATGCACATATAATCTAATGGGGTGAGAAGGGCACTTCAGCTCTGTGGTCTCCTTCCCTCAGACAGACAGCTCCACAGCCCTAGGGACATCGGAGAGCCCGGGGGAAAGCCACCTTCCTGATTCCCGCCTGGCTTCTGCCAGGGCTGCTTCTCCGTCCTCCCACCTAGCAGTCCTCCCTGCCTCCCTCAAGTCCCGGAGCGCAGACTGCCGTCACTTCCTCTTGGTGGAGGTCCCCAACACCCCTTACTCCCACTCTGTCCTCACACTGGTCTGGTTCAAAGACCCCAGGTGTTCCTCCAAAATAAATCGGTGTGCAAAGTGAAAAAAAAAAAAAAAAAAAAAACCCACAAAACTCCAGTCACTTTACAAGAAAAGCGTCAGACAAATCCCACTTGAGGGACATGCTACAAAACACCTGGCCAATACTCCTCAAAACTGTCAAGATGATTCTCAAAAGCAAGAAAAGCCTTGCTGGAGAAACTGTCACAGATGAGAGATAAGGTGACATGAGGACTAAATGTAGTGGGGTATCCCAAATGTAGCAAGAGTCCAGGAACAGAAAAAGGACACTGGTAAACACTAAGGAAATCCAAATAAAGTAAGACAGCTAATAACAATGTCAATATCGGTTCGTTAATTGTGACAAATGTCTTATGTTAATGTAAGATGTTAATAACAAGGGAGATTATGTTTGGGCCTATGGAAATTCTCTGTACTGTTTTTACAACTTTTTCCAAGCCCCAAAATGTTCTCAAGTTAAAAGTTTATTTTTAAGAATTTTAACAAATTAAAGAGTCTCTAATTACAAGTTTTAGAAGAGAGCATAGGAGAATATTTTTATAATCATAAGATAGATGACATGATAAGTAAAACTCAAAAAGTAGAAAGGAAAAGCCTTGCTGGAGAAACTGTCACAGATCAGAGATAAGGTGACATGAGGACTAAATGTAGTGGGGTATCCCAAATGTAGCAGAAGTCCAAGAACAGAAACATTTGACTACATTCTATATTTTTTCTATAGAGTCCAGGAACAGAAACATTTGACTACATCAGAAGTGACAACTTGGGTAAGAGAAAAGACAGTAACCCTAAGTTAATAAATACCCAACAGAATGAAATAAAAGAATTTTCAACAAATATAACAGATAAATGATTCGTATCTAGAATACATAAAGAAATAAACTAGGAAAAAGTCTAAATAGAAAAATGGGCAAATGATTTAAGTTGACAAGTTCACAGAAGAATTGCATGTGGTTAGTAAACATGAAAAGATGTTAACTTCATCAATAATCATGACAATGCAAATGAAGGATGCAACAATATTTTCAAATGATCATATTCACTGTGGGGAGGAGAGTAAAGGGAAGATGGGGAGGCAGGAGAAGAAAGCCAGCAGTAGAGGGAGTATGTCATTGACATTGGGAGCAACTTCGGTTTAGCAATCTGAAATGTGTAAGACTAACAAGACTTCAGAAAGTTCATGGAAGAACAGCTGTCAACTGCACTGCAAAGCTTAATACAGAACTCACTGAGGTAGAATCAAAATTACTGCTGTCTTTGCTTCAGGAAACATCTTGGTGAGCTTCTGTGGTTGGGAAGGTGGCACCCAGCGTCGTGCTTTATGAGGCCATATGTAAAGAGACACAGAGCTGGAGTCAGAATTGGAACTGTACTATATATAAGTTCCAAATGTCTTTGGACCCTAGGAAGAGATTTAACGGAGTACTAAAATAGAAACGGAATAGAGTTGACCACCACCCCATGGCAGTATATTCAAGGAGACAATAAATAAACATGTGGCTAAGCATATTTTTAGACTTGTATTACATTTTATCTTTCCTTAAACATTAAGGGCTGGTAGTCAGTGGCTAATTCACCTTTATTCTAAGTTTGGGAAGTGGTTATTTTTATAGAAAAAATATAGAAAATGTCCTGGAAAAGTATAGGCTATAAACCTTAGTTGAAGGAAGCCTTCCTCTTGGTGCCTAGCCATGTCCAAGCTCAACCATTTACCTGGGATCACCAAGTTTTAGCACAGTACCTATGAGGAAATAAATAGCCTCTTATGTTTCAATTTAAAAAGTCAAGCCAGGCATGGTGACACAGGCATGTAATCCCAGTACTTGGGAGGCTGAGACTCAGTCTCAGCAACTTAGTGAGACACTGTTTCAAAATAAAAAATAAACTTGTGGGTGTAGCTCAGAGATAGAATGCCCCTGGGTTCCATTCCCAGTACAAAAAAAAAAAAATTTGATGTAGTAAAAAAAAAAAAAAATTGATGTGGCCGGGCGTGGTGGTACACGCTTGTAATCCCAGCATTTGGGAGGCTGAGACCGGAGGATCCGGGTTCCCGGCCAGCCTCAGCTACCTAGTGAGGCACTCTGCAACTTAGTGAGACCCTGTTTCCAAATAAAGAATAAAAAATAGGACTGGGGGTATAGCTTGGAGGTAGAATGCCCCTGAGTTCAATCCCCAGTATCGAAAGAAAAAAAAAATCAATAGGCATTACACACCTATGGCGGAGACCACTAGTTGTCCCCACAAAATCTGTTCTTTCCTTCTCCCATAATAACAGAATACTAAGTTTTAACTAGCCACATTTCCCAGACTCCCTTGCAGTGAGAATTGGCCATGTTACTAAATTCTAGCCAATGAGGTATAAGCAGAAGTGTTTGGGGCAATTCCCAAGAATCTTCCATAAGAAACAAATG
>PVLC010006806.1:31932-61501 GCA_004027655.1 Graphiurus murinus
TTGTAATCCCAGCATTCGGGAGGCTGAGACCGGAGGATCCGGGTTCGCGGCCAGCCTCAGCTACCTAGTGAGGCACTCCGCAACTTAGTGAGACTTGGTTTCAAAATAAAGAATAAAAAATAGGACTGGGGGTGTAGCTCGGAGGTAGAATGCCGCTGAGTTCAATCCCCAGTACCAAAAAAAAAAAAAAAAAAAAAAAGAAACAAATGGTGCATTTTGTTGACTGATTCTCAATAGCTTAAAACAGCAGTCCAGCCAGGCATGGTGGCCCACGCTTGTAATCCCAGTATTTGGAAGGCTGAGACGAAAGACAAGAGGATGGCAGGCTCACAGCCAGCCTCAGCTACTTGTGAAGCCCTTTGCAACTTAGTGAGGCCCTGTTTCAAAATAAATAATAAAATATAGGGCTTGGGGTGTAGCTCGAAGGTAGAATGCCCCTGGATTCAACCCTCAGTAACACACACACACACACCAGGAGTCTTTTATTCCCAGGAATCTCTGGGGCAGCTGTGCAATGTGTATTCACCTAGAATACAGACTGAAGGGTAGCTGCTCACTCTGGGAAGCTCTTACGGTGATTGCAGAGGGGCAGGAGGACAGAACCGTGAAGGCTTCTGAAGTCCTCTGCTTGGAACTGACACACAGTTATATCTGCCTACATGCTGTGGACCAAACCAAGTCACATGGCCAATCCCAAAGGCAAGAGGCAGGACAGGATACTCCATCCATAATGAGACCAAGGCAAGAATGTGAACTTGGATATAGAGTGGGGCGTAGGAAAATTAGGATCTATAAAACACATTTTGCTTAAAGATAAGTTAATTGTCCAATATGTCAGGGCCTGGAATTCAAATCTAACCCCACTGGATCCAAGGTCCACATTGTTCCAATCTTACTCCAATGCACTTTTGTATTTTTATTGTTTTAAATCTAGTATAATAGAAGAAATCATTCCCCATTACTTGGCTTTCTCTTTCCTTTTTGGTATTATGGTGTGTTTATTTTGCACATAAACTTTGGAACCACTTTGTCAAAATCCCAGAAATAAATCATGAGAAAGAAAACAAATTAATAACAAAAGGAAAAAAAAACTGGAAGGAAACCCATAAATTTGGAAAGTGCTGACATCTTTAAAATGGCTAGTTTTCCCTAAAAGGAACATGATGTGTCTATCACTAACAATTTGATTCATGTTAGCCTATTTTGCTAATATTATTCACCATCTTTTTGAACCTCCTAGGTATTCAATCATTTTATCTATAAATATTAATAATGTCATTTTCTAACATTTACAATTCTTATTTCTGTTTCTTGCCTTTTTATGTTGGATAAAATTTCCAGAAGAAAGTTATTGGGGGTTTTCTCACCAAAAGGCATCATGATGACAGTTTAAAAGTTGTTTTTTTGTTTTTGTTTTTGTTTTTTAAATGGGGCTTGGTAGCACATGCCTTTTATTCCAGAACTTAGGAGGCTGAGACAGGAGGTTCACAGAATCAAGGCCAGCCTCCACAATTTAGTGAGACCCTGTTTCAAAATAAAATACTTAAAACAGGGCTGGGGATGTAGCTCAGAGTTAGAATGCCCCTGGGTTAATCCCCAGTGTCAAAACCAAACAAAAAAAAATCTTTTTTTTCTTCTTCTTTTTTAAGCCTGATTTGATAGTGCATACCTGTAATCCCAGCTACTTAGGAGACTGAGGCAGGAGGAGTTCAAGTTCATGTAGGAAGATCCCACTTCGAAAGGAAGGAAGGAAGGAAGGAAGGAAGGAAGGAAGGAAGGAAGGAAGGAAGGAAGGAAGGAAGGGAGAAAAGAAGTAAAGAAAGGTAAAAGAGCTTTAAAAAAAATGAAAAATGGAAGGGAGGTCAATAAAGTAGAAGAAGTGGATAGGGAAGCCCTGAGGAGGGGTGGAGAAATGGAGATACTAAAAACCCAAATTGACCAATCCTGTTATGTGCATGTACAAATACAACACAATGAATGCTACATTTACATACATCCTACATAACATACCACTTAAAAAAAGGAAGTGTCAGTGGGGCGTCGTGGCGCACGCCTGTAATCCCAGTACTTGGGAGGCTGAAACAGGAAGATCACAGGTTCCTGGCCAGCCTCAGCAACTTAGTAAAAAAAATAAATAAATAATAAAAAAATTAAATAGTCCTGGGGGTGGATCCCAGGGCCTTGTACATGCTAGGCAAGCACTCTACCACAGAGCTACACTGACAGTGACCCAGTGGGAAGGGCACCAAGAGTCCTGTGCATGTATTTTTCTGCCTCTTTTATTTTCTCATAAGCAGAGTACACAAGAAGCACTTTGCTGTCACAGGATAAGAAACTAACAATAGTTGGAGCAACGCTTCCTAATGACGACTCGAGATGCCAATTAAGTTCCTTCTGCGTCCCCAACTTGCTCTGCTCCTGTTGTTTCTGGACTTGATTCTATACTTTTTGTTTCGATTTCATGGCTACACTATAGCCCCTAATAATTTTGTTTTGCCTAAACTATTTAGTTCATTTCTAGAACCCTAATAGATATCCCTTTCTATAAAAAACAGAGAGTACTTCTTTCACAATGGTTTATGTTTTGCATTCAGTTTTTATAAATTTTCATATTCATATTATGAATTTTATTTTCATGTGTACTTCATATTGCTACATGTCAGCAGTTCTTTTCTATCACAACTTCACAATTTTTAATTTTTTTTTTACTTTTGATAAATCTCTTGGTACCATAGAGCCCATCTTTGAGAAATTTTTCAGACAGGATACATAGATGGTCTGATTCAGAGACTTTTATATGTAAGGGTACCATTTTCCCTACATCATACATACATCATACAGCATTCTCATCCTCAAGTTTCTGTGGATATTGGTTTATTGTTTTATGGTACCACACTGAAGCCTGAGGCTGGTCTGATATATTTCCATGGAAAATAGCCATTTTTCTGTGTTCATATAATCAGAATTTTTCTTATTCTTTTTTATTTTCTCTACTCCAGTTGTTGTTGGTTCTACCTTCAAAAGCTCTACAAAGTAGAGACTCTTGCAGTTGCTCCTGACAGAAAATCAACTTAAATTCATTGTATTGGTTAGAGTTCAATGGTAGACAATTCACTCAAGCCTGTTTAAGCAGAGAGATACTTACTAGAGAGTATTAACTAGCTACAGGACCATTGCAAGAGCTGTAGTAGGAGACTGGAATTTCAAGAACAATTCCTGGAGCTATCTGAATCTGTCCCAGCCAAGATGCTGCTGCTGCCGGTGCTTCAAGTCACCAGTGCTGACTCAAACACCAGGCTGCCCTCTGAACTACGTAGTGATGTAAGATTACAATGCACCAATAAAAGTATATATATAAAAAAGCACCACACTGCCACTGCCCTGGCCAAGAAAACTGCCCAACCAGGAAGTGACAGCTGTCATTACTGATCACACAGAGGTAGGGACTGCCTAGATGCTAGACATTTTGACAGTGCTGCTGCAAAAGTACCCTAATGCCTCTGCCACTGTGCTGCCAGGAGAGCCACTCGAGTGCCCATAAGCCCCTTCCAAATCTCATCTATTTGGTGCGTACTACATCACATGCAAAAATCCTCACTTCAAAGACATATGGGCAATGTAGACGACTTTTCCAGCCTCCAGTGCAGATTGCAGTACCTGCCACACTAACTAGAGGATAAAGGGAATTCACTGATTCATGTACCTGAGACATCAAGGGGTAAAGCTGGCTCAAGACATGACTGAAACTTTTTTTTTTTCTTTTATGGTACTGAGAATTGAACCCAAGAGTGTTCTATCTCTGAGCTACAACTCTAGCCCTATTTTATTTTAATTTTGAAACACGGTCTCACTAAGTTGCTGAACATCTCACTAGGTTTCTGAGGCTGGCCTCGAACCTGTGATTCTCCTGTCTCAGTCTTCCAAGTACTGGGATTACACGTGTACGTCACTGAACCTGGCTCAAACCAGAAATTTAGATCACATCACAGCACTGCATTCTTTCTCTCTTCCTATTTCTCAGTTCTGATTCCATTCATTCAACTAACATTTATTGAATACCTCCTGTGTGCCAGACACTGTTCGGAGTGCCCGGATGCTACAGCGAACAAAACACACACAAATCTTTGCCCATTTGGTGCTTCCTTTCCTCGGTGGTTAGCTTTGTTCTCTGAAAATGGCAGCAAAAATAGGTCCCAGGAGCTGTGGGCTTATTATAAGCTACTTACTGCTGGAGATAGCTCAAGGAAAATGGGCTTCCCTCCCCAGAATCTATATAAATTGCACACTATAAAAAGATTCTAATTGGTTTTATTATGAGATGTGCCCAAGACCAATCAGTATTGAGGGGCATGTACCATATGTCCACCAGATGTTGCAGAGGCTGCTCCCCACAGAAGAGGTGCTGAAATGACAAAGACAGAGTTGATGTCTATTCCATTCCACTCCTAAACAACCCAGGATCCTACACACACATGTGCGTGCCACCCATCCATAGTTCCATACATTCATTTTTAAAAGTGTTCCTGCCTATTACAATGAAATGTTCTTTTCCACAAGTGAAAACACACTCTATTCCTCCCCAAAAGAAGAAAACCCGAAACTTAACTAGCCACCATTTTGTGCTCTAAAATACAGAGTATTAGGTCCAGATAGGATTCCTCATCAACTAACCATCTATGGAAAAATAAGAAATACAACTACTCCAAACATAATGTTTCGATATATGAGATAAAACAGGAAACTACAACAAAAACTCATACTTGAAAATGAGAAACCAACTGCCAGTGGTCACCACTCTAGAGCATTTACCTAAACTGCTAGAAGGAAGAGCCAGAGCCCTGCTCTAGGAGTAGAGTGAGTTCTTTTGCACTATTAACCCCATGGACTACTAACCAATTCCAGAGATCTGGCAGGTCCTGGTTTTTAACCTAAACACCAGCCAGGGGACTTTTTTTTTCTTTACCACAGTCCTTGATGCTCTGCTCACCCCCAGGCCCTTGGTTTAACTGTGTTCCTCTCAGCTTTTGCCCATGAATCTGACCCAGCACCCAAGACCCAATAATCTTTCTCTGGATCACATCGCAGTGGTTGTCTTCAGTAGTATAATTGCTCTTACCTTTGTATTGCAGAAATGTGACAGCCGGAGGTATCTGGGTGAGGCCCAGGGAGCCAAGCTTCTAACCTGTCATCTTCTTTCCCACCTCCCTGACTTTGCTCTCAATAACTGTAACTTCAGGTTCAAGTAGACAATATGGTTCTTACACTTCTTCAAATGCACGTGATTAGTTGACTCCCAGGTATGTTAGATTGGTAGTTAGAGGCAGACAGGGTCTCTCGGCAGAGCTCGCTGTTTAGGCAAAATAAAGCCTTCATTTAAAAAAAAAATAGCAGTTTTATTGACATATGAGTTCCATACTATGAAATTCATTCATTTAACAAATACAGTTCAACTGCTTTTTAGTATATTAATATAGCTGTGTATCCATCACTATAATCAATTTCAGAACATTTTCATTACTCCAAAGAAACCCTTCTTCCCATCAGCACTCACCCCCCCCCCAATTTTTCCATCCCTGCCCCCAGCCCCTAGAAACTATTAAAGTACTTTCTGTCTCTATAGATTTGCCTATTCTGGACATTTAATACAAATGGAATCATATAATATGAGGTCCTTTGGGACTGGCTTTTTTCATTTACCATACTGTTTTTGAGGTTCATTTGTGTTGTAAGAGGTATCAGAATTTCAACACGTTTTATTGCTAAAAAATGTGCTATTATATACTATATTTTCTTTATTCATTCACCAGTTGAGAGACATTTGGCTATTTCCTACTCTGACTCTTATGAATAATGGTGCTATAAAAATTCATGCACATGCACTTACATGGACATATGTTTTCATTTCTTTTGGATTATCTAGGACTAGAACTACTGGACTATATACAAACTCTATGTTTATCTGTTTAATAAAGCTGTATTTTCCCTGATATTATTAAAAATATCGAAAAGTCATTAACTTATTCCAATATCTTGATATTTTCTACAAGCCACTAAAACACTGGCCATAGGAGGCACAAGATCAGGTTTCAAAAATAAAAGTGATTTCAATTTTTAAATTTAATTTGTGGTTTACCCCATAATTTAGATGTCCAGTTTCAGGTGGTGATAGAAGGCTCTTCATACTACTTACCACACTTCAACTCAGCCAATTCTTTTTTTTTTTTTTTTCTTTTTGTGGTACTGGGGATTGAACTCAGGGGCATTCTACCTCCGAGCTACACCCCCAGCCCTATTTTTTATTCTTTATTTTGAAACAAGGTCTCACTAACTTGCGGAGTGCCTCACTAGGTAGCTGAGACTGGCCGGGAACCCGGATCCTCCGGTCTCAGCCTCCCAAATGCTGGGATTACAAGCGCGCGCCACCATACCTGGCTTCATTTTTGTTTTTTTAAACTGGGGATCGAACCCAGGGAAATTCTACCTCAGAGTTATACCTCCAACCCAATTTTATTTTGTTTTGAAACAGGGTCCTACTAAGTTGCTGAAGTCCTTGCTAAGTTGCTGAGACTGTCCTCAAACCTACAATCCTCCTATCTCAACCTCCCAAGTACTGGGATTATGGGTGTATACCATCACATCTGGCTCAAGTTACTACATATCTTATGATTGCAAGGGAACACAAAGTTTAGGTCTCACACAACTAGAAGGTTGATTTTGAGATCTGACTTCAGATACAAGAAGATTCTGGGTTAAAAAACAGAACAGAGCCAGGTGTAGTGGCACATTCTTGTAATCCCAGTCTCTGAGAGGCTGAAACAGGAGGATCACAGGTTTGTGGCCAGCCTTAGCAACTTAGTGAGAGGTTACTGAAAGAAAGGACACAACTGTCTAATGCACTTACCATATATATTATATTCAATCTCATGATTTTCATTTATCTCTATCAATTTTCTCTGGATCCCATGAAATGTTTCTCAAATTTTCCCCATATCATTTCTTCAGTTTTCTGAAAGGTTAAGCTTATAATTTTCTTCTTGGTTTCCATGTAGTTTTTAAAGAAATGACTTATGCATTTAAAATGTCTATTATGAGTCTACCCTGCCCTGGATATTAGGCTAGGACAAGGACCCTGTCTTCAGAGAGTTTACTGTCTGGAGGGAAAGGAAAAAAATAAACAGAAAATTAACAATCAAGTGATATAATTAAAGTAAGCTCAAGGTGCTTAGAAGTGCACAGCACAAGCTGGGTGACGCAATGCATGTCTGTGATCCCAGTACTTGGGAAGCTGAGACAGGAGGATCAAAGGTTTAAGGCCAGTCTCAGCAACTTAGAACCTCAGAAACTTGGTGAAACCAAATTTTGAAATTTAAAAAAATAAAAAAAAATTTAAAAGCCTGGGGATGATGCTTGTAATCCCAGCATTTGGGAGGCTGAGACCGGAGGATCTGGGGTCGAGGCCAGCCTCAGCTACCTAGTGAGGCCCTCCACAACGTAGTGAGACCCTGTTTCAAAATAAAGAATAAAAAATAGGGATGAGGGTATAGCTTGGAGGCAGAATGCCCCTGAGTTCAATCCCCAGCACTGCAAAAAAAAAAAAAAAAAAAAAAAAAGGCTGGGGATGTAGCTTGGAAGTAGAATCCCCCCCCCCAAAAAAAAAAAAGTGCACAGCACAGGCATTGAATCACTGATGGGAGGATTCCAAGTGTTCCTAAAGGAGATATCAAGATTGTTCAAGAGGTCACTGCAACCACCATGGTGAGAGTTGGCGAAGACCTTAGTTATGAGAGTGTACCAGATGTGTGACCTTCACTTGTCCGGCTGCTTCTCATGATTGAGACAGTAATTCAGCTGGCATCTTCTCAGAGATTTTCTCTGTCCTTCTAGGAAGTGATCTTCATATAGCTATCAATCCTTCAACTTTAAGGTAGTGGCTCAGACATCACATTCTCAGAGAGACCTTCACTGGCCACTTTAAGGAAGCAATGCATGCATGCACTTACATTCACATGTAATTCCCATAAGGGCAAGAACCTCATTTCCTCCTTGACCTGCATACTCCAGAGCCCACACGTAGGAGGAGCATAATAGCGTGTGTTTGGTGGAGGAATGTTGAATGAACTAAAACCATTTTTATCTTCAGGCACTGTGGAAGTCCATCAGGTCCAGGTCAGAGAGGAGAAAGGCTCTGTGGTGAGGTCGTGGTTGAAAGGACAGCGGTCATCAAGTCAGAGGGATCTTTGGGGATGGCCTTGCTCTGGGACTCTTATCTTGTCTTCCATGTTACTACACTTCTACTGGCTTGAAGTGTGTTCATTAGTTCTTTAATATAGTCAGTAATCAATTCTAACAAAGTATAAAAATCCTGTTTTTGTCAGAGTTTATCTTTTCCAGAAGAATCTATCTGTAGAATAAAGCAACATAGGATAAAAGGAGGAGGAGGAAGAGAGGACAAGAAGACAGAGAAGGATGAGGAAAGGAGGAAGAGGAAGAGGAAAAGAGTAAGCAGGAAAAAAGACAGAACCAAGAGATGGAAAGACAAGAGAATGATGGACAGCATCCTGCTGCATCTCAAGCGTTAGCTTTGCAACTATGCAAACCAAGAAGTTGCATTTTGAGCTAAGGTCATTTATTTTGATTTTTTGGATTTTCAACCGAAAGTATCCTGATCCAATTAATAGTATGTCTAAGCCGGCTGGACATGGTGGCACTCGCTTGTAATCCTAGCATTTGGAGGCTGAGACCGGAGGATCCAGATTCGAGGCCAGCCTCAGCAACTTAGTGATGCTCTCAGCAAGACCTCAGCATCTCAGCAAGACCCTGTTTCCAAATAAAAAATAAAATAAGTTTGGGGGCATAGCCCAGAGAGATAGAAGGCCCCTGGGTTCCATCCCCAGTACCACAAGAAAAAAATACATCTAATAATTAGTCCATCTCTACACCTATGTATTACTATATTCTTTAAGGACACAGTTCACAAGTTCACTTTTCTGACTTTTCTCTTTTTCTATCCTTCTAGAAGTTTTCATCCTTTCCTTAAGATTTTATAAGATCTAGAAGATGGAAAAAACTCTGTAGGGTTGATTCTCACAGTTTATTTTTGTTGTGTTTCTCTCAAATCTCTTTACATGTTTATGTAACATACTACTGTGGGTCTCATGTTATCCACAGAATCTTAAAAGGGATTATTAGCATAGCTGTGGCTTTCTCCCTTTAAAATAAACCTCATCTTGCTTGGAATTTTTATTCCTCAAGGGACTGTCTTTTTCCAGATACACATATTACTAAATATTTTAATCAAATATGTGATCAAAAATATTTTCCATTTTACTTCTTTTATTTATTTAATGGATTCATGTTACCCATTCTTTTAAGAAGAGAATTAATTTGGAGTAAAGGCTCAGCTTTTATATTCCAAAATATGAGAAAATAATTTCTTGTTTCTGGGACATATAAAATGCCAGTCTGTGCGTTGTTTGGTAAAGTCATATATAGCTTAAGAATGGATTTAAAATTATGCATGCCAGCATTATAAATTAAATTAATTATTCTTGAGACATCTGTCACAGTTAAGGGGTTCCATTTAGGGTATATCTTGAGCAAGTTATGTAGATCTTTTTAGGTTTCTTACATTAGTTCTACTCTCTCTCTCTCTCATCCCAATGTGGTTGGATAGTCTCACATGTCTGGATCTTTGAGTCCCATGGCACCAAGCTTGGGGAGTGGTTTCTTCCCTTACCACAAGCTTAGAGAAGATCCTGGGTTGAGGCAGATATATGTTTAAAACCAGGCATTAAGCTCTGTGCTTACTGCTGGTTTCTGATCTTTCGATCTAAAACGTGTTCTATTTTTCCTTGTTTTGCTTTCTTCTCTTCCCACATTTACACACTTCCTTGTTCTTGTCCTCTTTCTGGGGTCTGGTTTCCAACTAGTTCTATTTCAAGCCTGATCCTGACTTCCCTGCTAAAGCACATTCTGGTTTCTGTTGCTTCACAGGTTGCTGACCCCTGAATTCTTTTATTCCTTCCAACTCTTGCCACAGCCACTCTCATTTGTGGTCCACAATTCTGGTGCTAATTCAGTGCATTTGCCAATGCTTAGAGACAATCAAGTGGGATAACTTAGAGAATCAGGAACCAGGAGAAAAACATGAACTACCAGAACTGACTCAAGAAGAAGTAGAAAATCTGAATAGAAGTATGACAACTAAAGAGATTGAGTCAGTGATTTTTAAAAAATGTCCAAGCCAGGCGTGGTGGCGCACGCTTGTAATCACAGCATTTGGGAGGCTGAGACTGGAGAATCCAGGTTTGCAGCCAGCCTCGGCTACCTACTGAGGTACTCTGCAACTTAGTGAGACCCTGTTTCAAAATAAAGAATGAAAAAAATAGGGCTGGGGGTATAGCTCAGAGATAGAATGCCCCTGAGTTCAATCCCTAGTACCGCAAAAAAAAAAGAAAAGAAAAAAAAAGTCCACAAAGAGAAACCTAGGCCCAAATGTCCTCACCATAGATATCAGTGGAGAATTAATATCGGTTCTTCACAAATTCTTCCAAAATATAGAAGAAGAGGGAACATTTCCCAAATTATTCTATGAGCTCAGTATTAACTTGATACCAAAACCAGATAAACACATCACCAGAAAACAAAATTGAAGAACAATATCTCTTATGCATATGGTTGCAGGTGAGCAAGAAAAAGGAATAAAGGTATCCAGATTGAAAGGAAGAAGTAAAACTATTTTCAATAGTGAAATGGTCTTATGTATAGAAAATCCTTTGGAATCCACTAAAAAAGTATTCAAACCAATAAATGAATTCAGCAAGGCTTCAGGATGAAAGATCAGCATGCAAAAAAAAAAAAAAACAAAAACATTTACTGTATTTCTACATACTCAAAATGATTAGTCTAAAATATAATTATGAAAACAAACCATTTATAATAGCATCATATAGAAAATATACATAAGAATTTAATAAAAGATGTATAAAATATACTTTGGAAGTTAAAAATATTTTGTAAAGAAATTAAAGAAGAGGGGTGAGAATTGGGGAAGGGCTAAAATGAGTGATGTGTGCATGTATGCCTCTACCATCCTGTACTTCATAATGATAAATGATTTCAATGCACCAATAAATTTTAAAAAAAGAAATTAAAGATCTAAATAAGTAGGAAAGCATCTTATGTTCACGGATCAGCAGACAACCTTGTTAAAATGTTAATACTCGCTGGGCATGGTGACGTGCGCTTGTAATCCCAGCATTTAGGAGACTGAGACCGGAGGATCCGGGTTCAAGGCCAGCCTCAGCTACCTAGTGAGGCACTCCACAACTTAGTGAGACCCTGTTTCCAAATAAAGAATAAAAAATAGGGCTGGGGGTATAGCTCGGAGGTAGAATGCCTCTAGTTCAATCCCCAGTACTGCAAAAAAAAAAAAATGTTAATACTCTTCAAAGGGCTTTGTAGGTTCAGTACAATTCCAAGGTCCACCTCAGAAGACTTCCTCACCAGTAATAACTGACAAACTGATTCTAAAATTCATGTGGAATTGCAAGGGACCCAAAATAGCCAAAACAATTTTGAAAAAGGAGAATAAAGTAGTACTCACACTTCTTGACTTCAAGACTTACTACAAAGCAATAGTAAACAAGACAATGTGGCACTGGCACAGGGATAGAAATACAGACCAGTGGATAATACTGAGAGCCTACAAAGAAACCCATGCATTCATGGTCAACTGATTTTCAACAAGAATGCCACAATCATTAAATAGGAAAAGAATAGATTTTTTTTTTTTCAACAAATTGTGCTGGGACAACTGCATAGCCAAATTCAAAAAAGTGAAATTGAACCCTCACCTTATGTCATATAAAAAATTCAGTCAAAATTGGTTAAAGACATACACATAAGAGCAAAAACTATAAACTCTTAAAAGAAGAATAGGGATATTTATTTATTTATTTATTTATTTATTTATTTATTTATTTATTTAGCAATGCTGGGGATTTAACCCAGGGGCCTTGCATGTGCTAGGCAAACACTCTACCATTGAACTATACCCTCAGCCCTTCTTTATTACTCTAGATCCATCCATGGTTTCTTAGATGGGAGACTTAAAACAATAGCTACACAAGAAAAATAAATAAATTAGACATCATTAAAATTTTAAAGATGAGCCGGGCGTGATGGCGCACACTTGTAATCCCAGTACTTGGGAGGCTGAGATCGGAGGATCCGGGTTTGTGGTCAGCATCAGCTACTTAGTGAGACCCTCCAAAACTTAGTGAGACCTTGTTTCAAAATAAAGAATTAAACATGGGGCTGGGGGTGTAACTCAGAGGTAGAATGCCCCTGGGTTCAATCCTCAGTACCACAAAAAAAAATTTTTTTAAAGGTGTTGTAAGGGATTCATACCTAAAATATGACTGTCTGTTCCTTCCTCTCCTCTCCTCTCCTCTCCTCTCCTCTCCTCTCCTTTCCTCCCCTCTTCTCTTCTCCCCTCTCCTTTCCTCTCCTCTCCTCTCCTCTACTTTCTCTTCTTTTCTTTTCTTCATTTTGTGGTGCTGGGATTGAAACTAGGGGCATTCTACCTCCGAGCTATACCCCCAACCCTTTTTATTTTGAAACATGATCTTGCCAGGTTGCTGAGAGTCTCACTACATTGCTGAGGCTGTCCTCAAACCTGTGGTCCTCCTGTCTCAGCCTCCCAAGTACTTGGATTACAGATGTGGAATTATAATATATACTATATGTTATATCATCTTATATAATATATATTTTTAAAGTAGATTAGTGGTGGCAAGGTTGAAGGAGGAGTTGACAGTAAGGGAGGGGGTAGCTGAAGAGTGGTGTTCATCTTACTGGGTGATGCAAATTCTAATATTGACAGTGGCAATGGTTGCACATACTTGTGAATATACTAAAATCCATAGAATTATATATTTTGAAAAGTGAATTGTATGGTACATAACTTATATTTAAATATGCTGTTAAGAAAAATCAAACAATAGCAAAACCCATCCGAAGGTTATATTTGATGACTTCTCAAAACATTAAAAAGCTTTGCATAGTGCAGACTTCTGAAGGTTTAGCTTCATAGATCTATTTATTTTGCAATTAATGAAGGTTAAAGGAACATTCTCCAAAATTATAACTTGAGACCTTGGAGTTTCTGGTTATGACTAAACACAAGTGCAGCCCCTCTCATGCCTTTCAAAGGAGGATTTATTTGACTTACTAACAAATTAAGAGAACCAAGTTTCTATCAAGAAAAGTAGAATAAAGAAAAAACATTCAATGTTTTACTTACTCATTGTTTAGCAAAGTATCTAGTGAATAATATATAGGTTTAAATTTTGTTAAGAGTCATACTGCCCTTTGAAGTTCGTAAAAAAAAGGAATAATGCATTAGAGTCCATTTAAAACTTGTATGTAAGAGTGACATCAATAACTGTAAGTAGAAGCTGAATGAGTATTTCAAGTTAAAATTAACGACTAGACCAACTACTGGCTATAAGCAATGAAAATAAATACAGATTTATTGAGGTAAAGATAAAAGGAAAAGACAAATATAAATCCTGCAGAAGGAGCTGTAACAATATCTGGATGGGAGAAGGATAACAGGATCAAGTAAGAGGCAAATCTAGAGAAAAGAGAGAAGGAAATGAAAAGCATGTATGAAATATTTAACTGGGTGCTGGAAAAGAGTAATTTTGATGAGGTCTTTTTTAAACTACTTTTCCACATGTTTACCAATGTCTGAGTATGCATATGGGCAACAATTTTTATCATGTAACAAAATAATAAGGTGGGTTGGGTGTGGTGGCTCATGCCTGTAATCCCAGTACTTGGGAGGCTGAGACAGGAGGGTTGCAGATTCAAGGCCAGCCTCAGCAACTTAGCAAGACCCTGTTTCAAATTAAAAAGTAAAATATGAGACCAGAGGATCCGGGTTCATGCCCGCCTCAGCTACCTAGTGAGACACTCCGCAACTTAGTGAGACTTGGTTTCAAAATAAAGAATAAAAAATAGGGCTGGGGGTATAGCTCTGAGGTAGAATGCCCCTGAGTTCAATCCCCAGTACCTAAAAAAAAAAAAAAAAAGTAAAATATGGCTTGGAGGTAGAATGATTCTGGTTTCAACCTCTAGTACTAAAATAATGATAATAACAACAACAATAATAATAATGTGGACCAGGAAAATTTTTAAGTCTCTTGTATCTGCTTCCTATGTTTAGCAAAGAAAGGTTGAAAATTAGGGTTGTAGACTTAATCACTATTTGCTCAATGTAAAGAAATTGTAGAGGTGATAAGGCATCTAGTAGTAGTTCTCTGTACATTAATGGAAACTCAAATGAAAAACAGGATTACTAAATACTTTTCAACTAGTAATCAATTAGCCAACACAGTCTCTGTAAGAAGAAAATAATACTTGACTAATCTACAGAAGTTCTTTCAGAAGAAAAATTAATGTGTGGAGTAAGGGGAAGTCATGAATGTATTTATTCTTGGAAAAGTCTTTGAAAATTTCTCACATCAATAACTATTTCTTAATTGAGTTACCCTAGCCTCAGGTAGAGGGTAGAATTAGTATCAAAGTAGTAGGGCAGGGATATAGTTAAATGGAGAAGTATAAATTGTGGTATTTTCCAATCAATTGTAGATCAATCTGATTTAATAGTTTGTTTTGGAAAGAGAGTGAACAGTAAAATCTCTAAATTTGAAAATTATATTAAATCTTTATAGAGAGTTATATGCCAGATTGACAAGGATAAACTGTGTGAACCAAAAATGGCAGAAGAATTTTGGCCTAAACACAAGTTAACAAACACATTAGTGGAAAAATTATCCAGTTCTAGTTTCAAATGGATTTGATTGCTAAATCACAATGGGGTACGGAGATTTAGGCATCACTGGGGCTATTCTTTAAAGATATTATGCATGGTGGGGCACACCTGTAATCTCAGTACTTGGGAAGCTGAGACAGGAGGATTGAAGGATTGAAGACAGCCTCAGCAAGTAGTGTGACTCTCATCAACCTAGCAAGACCTTGTTTCCAAATAAAAACAAAATAGGGCTGGGGGTGTAGCTCAGAGGTAGAATGCCCATAGGTTCAGTACCCAGTACCACATACATATACAAAAATAATACTTATAAACCCAATATAAAATAGCCATATCCCACACCTTGCTTGTTAGTTATAATACTAATAAACTATATTTAAAAAAAGAAGTTTGTCAGGTGTGGTGGCGCATGCCTGTAATCCCTGTATTTGGGAAGCTGAGACAGAAGTATTGCAGGTTCAAGGTCAGCCTCAGCAATTTAGCAAGGCCCTCAGCAATTTAGCAAGACCCTGTTCCAAAATTAAAAAAATAAAATAGCGTTGGGGGTGTAGCTTGGAGATAGAATATCCCTGGGTTCAATACCCAGTACCAAAAGAAAAAAACAAACAAAAAGATATTCTGATGTACTTTCAAAGTTCAAAAGGTCAGAACAAGGTTATCAGGAATAAGACAATTGACATTGCTGATTAATCTATCCATGAGCAACACTGCACTGTGTCTAACTCTCAGTACATTTGGTTCTAAGACCCACAGCATGACTTAAGGAGCTGGCCATGCAGGGCTTGCTTGTTTACTCCTGCAGCATGAGTATGCTTATCCACAGGGACTAAAAGGGCGCTGGCTGCATCTTTTATGGGCTTTGTTAAGCACCAGAAAATGGAAAGAGTAACTCAGACATTTCCTGCGAAGCTACAATGTGAAAGGCTTTCAGGATGCCAGGGGATACACAGGTAAATAGGACAGTGTTCCTGCCTACTGGCACTGCAAGTATACACACACACACACACACACACACACACACACACACACCCCCCACAGGAAAAAAGGGCTGCTGGTGCAGCTCAGTGGTAAAGTACACACTTAGCGTCCAGGAAACCCTGGGTTCAATTCCCAGTACCAAACAAAAAATATCAGACCAGCTATGTAGTTCGGCCAGCCTGGAGAAGTTAGACAGACAAGGCTGGAGGAAGACTGGCTCTTCCCTTTGAGGGTCCCTCACAGCCCAGTGGAAGGAAGGGAACACAGAAGCAATTACATGAGAACATGAGGAGTGCACACATATATGAGACATCAGTTTTATTTTATTTCTTTTGTGTGTGTGTGGTACTGGGGATTAAATCCAGAGATATTCTACCTTTGAGCTACACCCCTAGCCCTATTTTATTTCTTATTTGGAAACAGGGTCTCACTAAGTTGATACTACTTGCTGAGGTTGTCCTTGAACCTGTGATCCTCCTGCCTCAGTCTCCCAAGTACAGGGATTTCAGGCGTGCACCACCATGTCTGGCTTAGTTTTATTTTAAAAATGAAACTGGAGAGAAAGATGATAGGTTATGAATTATCTTTTCAGGAAGAGCTATGAACCCAAGGTTGAGGAAGAGGGACAATGGGCAAGGATCCTTCAACACAAAAATCTAGACTCTAAGAACAAGCTTTTCAGTGGGCGCAGAAACAGCAGCAAGAGGACAGAGAAGATGCTGCTGGGCCAGGCAGGAGTCTAGGAGGCTGGGCTCCTGGCACTGCAGTTCCTGCAAGTCTGACAACCCCACCTCCTTTTCGGGGTTAGGGTTAGGGTTTGCAGGGATCTGAATGACTTTCTTTCTTTCTTCTTCCTTCTTTCTCCTATTTAATTAATTAATTAATTTGTTTATTTTTGTGGTACTGGAGATTAAACTGAGGGGGTGTTCTGCCTCCAAGCCACACTCCCAGCCTTTTTTATTTTATTTATTTATTTGTTTGTTTATTTATTTTGCAGTACTAGAGATTGAACACAGAGGCATTCTACCTCTGAGCTACAACCCCAGCCCTATTTTTATTCTTTATTTTGAAACAGAGTCTCACTAAGTTGTGGAGGGCCTCACTAAGTAGCTGAGGCTGACAGTGAACCTGCAAGCCTCCTGTCTCAGCCTCCCAAGTACTGGGATTACAAGCGTGCACTACTACACCCGGCTTATTTTTTAATTTTTAAACAGAGTCTCACTAAGTTGCTGAGAGTCTTGCTAAGTTGCTGAGGCTTGGCCTGAAAGTTGCAATCCTTCTGTCTCAGCCTTCCAACTACTAGTCTAGTACTTCTTTTGACTCAAGTTTTGGTCCAGTTGAAAAACAAAAGATTCTCGTGTTATGGGGTAAGACTGCTGGGGAAGACCACTCAGACCCAAAAATATAGCCCCAATATAGCCACACTGGGCACTGAACCCAAGTGTGGTGCTGAATGGCTATTTTGCGCTACTTTTATACAGACAAGGTGAAAAGTTTAGGTTCTCACAGCAGGGTGGCACAGCAGGAGTGGTAGCCAAGCATAACGTTCAGAAGCCACAAAATAGTATTGTGTGTAAGCTCAATAAACCATGTCAACTCCTTTTATTACACACATATCCTAGTTGTGACAAAGATGGATCCTTCTATTATATACATCCTGGTTGTGACAAGGATGGAAAGTTCCTAATGGGCTGTTCCTGCAGGTTTGAGTCAAGCAGAAATTACAGAAGCCAAACAAGCAGTTATGCGTAACTAACTGCGTCACCTAGGGTAGTGACATGGTGTTACTTATGCTAAGGCTACAGCCTCAGGCTAGCCCATAACATTGGGAGGAGAAACATTCCCTTTAATCACCTCACACTGAATGATGGGGCTTTCATTTCTTTGGTTATTTAATCTCCAAGAAGTCTCTGTTAAGAGAGAATGGCACTCGGAGGGTCCCTTGCAGCCCAGACTCTGCTCATTCATACATCTTGCTCAGCTTCCAGCATATGTCTGACAAACTGATATGGCTAAGATGGAGAAATTCATCAAGACCAAATTGAAGAAGACAGAAATGCAAGAGAAAAGGCCACTGTCTTCAAAAGAAACAAACAGGAGAAGGGAGCCGGAGAATCATATCCAGGCATATGCCACCCATGTGCGTGAGGCCCGCCACAAACACTGCCTTACTGTGCTTCTGTCAACAGGTCAACTTCAGAAGATGCAAAGAACTTGGACCAAGTCTAATGACTATGTTGCCCCTCTCACATCAAAGAATCGGGGACTGCAGACAGGGGAGGACGCACCTGCCTCTCCCACCTGCGGTCTGGTTGGCAGAGAAGGAAAGAACCTGCATGTTGTGAAGGAAGGAACTGGGTGAAGAATGGTGAAATCAGTAGGAACATCCAAGCTGGGCCAAGGTGTCCCACAGGCTATAAGGTGCAGTTTAATCAGAGTGCCATGTTTTTGTTATTGTTCAAATGATTTTAATGATTAGAATGCACAATTTCAATATGCAAATAAAGTTTTAAAACCTGAAGAGAGAGAGACAAAGAGAGGAAATGGCAGCACTTCGGTATGAATTTGTATATATAGTTATAGCTTTTTCTGCTTTGTAATGAGGTAAGATATAGTAATGGGGTGCTTGGAGCTTCTGAACAGAAAAGAGTTAAAGAGATGGGGTTGGGAGTTTTTCTGGTACTGTAGATTGAACCCAGGGGCATTCTACCTCTGAGCTAAGCTCCCAGTCCTTTTTTTTTTTTTTTTTTTTTTTTGTGGTACTGGGGATTGAACTCAGGGGCATTCTACCTCCGAGCTATACCCCTAGCCCTATTTTTTATTCTTTATTTTGAAACCGGGTCTCACTAAGTTGCAGAGTGCCTCACTAGGTAGCTGAGGCTGGCCGGGAACCCGGATCCTCCGGTCTCAGCCTTCCGAATGCTGGGATTACAAGCATGTGCCACCACGCCCGGCTCCCAGCCCTTTTTCTTTTTATTTTTTGTTTTGAATCAAGGTCTCCCTTCATTGCTGAGTCTGGTCTTGAAACTGTGATCCTCTTGTCTCAGCCTCCCAACTACTAGGATGACAGTTGTTACCACCCATCCTGGCTTGGATGTTACTGCTTATTTCACTATCCTCCAACCAAGAGATGGTTTTGGGGTTGAGGGTGGGGGCTTATGAGCCAGGTTCAAAGTCCCTTATCTTGGTCAACATTCTCACTGCTATAATCCAAAATGACTGACCACACAACTTAGAGAAAAGAAGATTTGTTTGCTCACCATTTCTTGGAGATTCCGGATTCAGACCGTGTGAAGCCCAGGTCTGGAGCTCAGGGGATGGTGGTGGGAAGCAGAGAGAGGGAGAGAACAGGGCTCTGCTCTTACATAATGGGGGCTGGAAGCACGAGAGAGCAAGCAAGGAGATTCAAAGACACAAACATATTCCCTAAGGTCACATTCACAGGAAACCACCTTCTCCAGCCACACCCACCCATTCATCCCAATGCATTTATCTACTGATGAGATTACAACCCTCAGGACTTAACTGTATCAACCTTGAGCTCTTCACGGGACATTTTATAATTGACCATAACATCCATGCACTTGGCTGCTCTGTGGGACCTGAAAAAAATTATTTGAAGTCCCATTTTCTTCATCGGAAACATGTCAGCCCAAGAGATTCACTGAAGAGATGGAATTGGGTAATTGAAATGAAAGTCCCTTCCAGAGTCAGTAATATCCTTTGGTCTCTTTCCCACTATAGCCTGCAGCCATGTTCAGGGACCTGGCTTGGAACTCAAGGAGCCCCAGTTTAGAAGGGGAGCAGAGAGCCCACAGACCCTGAAGGAGAGGGAGGTGATAAGGTGAGGTCACCCGGAGAGTTGAGTACTGCTCACTAGGCAACAAACAGAAGAAAGTTGTGTGCAAAGTAAGCTCTAGCTGCCTGCCAGAACAGATTCTGAGTTGAAAACCTGCCTGACTCCTGGAGTCTTGCGTTTTCTCCCTTCTGAATGTGGGATGCTAACACAGACATTGGTTTCAAGGGTGTTAAAATATAACAGGGCTAAAATCACTTATTGCCAGGATTTTGGTAACAAAATCCAAACGCAAGGACTACCAACCCCTCTTGCCAGAATTTAAACCAAGTTAAGCTTGAATCAATCCACAGTATATTCAAGGAGGAAAAACATTTTTTACACAGCCTGACCTGGGATTCCAGCAATCTTCAGCTATGTAAATTCCTAGGCCTCTTTAATACCATTTTAGTCTAGGTTCACATCAATTGTTTCTTGCCAGGAAAATGGGTTTTTCATTTGAAGGTGGCTCCATGCCAGACTGAACAGGGCTTTCTGGAGGCATTGGAACTCTCAAATGTCACCAGTCACAGCCAACATGATTTCAGCTCATGGGATTTTTGTTAATGCAATCATTTAAAGAAACAAGAAGGCAAAAGTGAGGATACTGGTCTCAGAGGGGCCACAAAATCCATTGAAATGTCATCTCCTGAAGGAGGAGTCAGGTGACCTCTGTTAAGGCTCTTAGATCTATTAATAAACTACATGTGGGACTTAATTAGATGAAGTGACAGATGTCGAATATTTTTCATTCTTCATTCTTATGTACACAAAACAGGTTCAAACCAGCCTAGGAGGGATTGAGGCACTCACCCTGTGGATTGGCCAATTTAGACTGAGGCACAGAGGCACTCCCAAGCATACCAGACTCCTTAGAAATATGTTAAGTGGTGCTGATGATGGCCAGGGCTGCCAGGGATGTCAAATGTATTTAAAAGTGAGCAGAACGCAAGCCTACGGCCCTCTGGGTGGGGATACAGTTGATTTCAGGAGTATAGAATTCCTTTTTTGTGGTGTATGCGGGGGGCCTCCAGCCAAAGATCTCACCCAACACAAAACCCATCAAGAGTATAAGAAGAACCAGGCATGATGGTGGCACATGCCTGGAACCTCAGTCTTTGAGAGGCTGAGACAGGATCGCAGGTTCAAGGACAGTCTCAGCAATGTAGTGAGACTCTCAGCCACCTGGGGAGACTCTGTTTCAAAATAAAAAAATAAAAAGGGCTGGGGGTATAGCTCAGAGGTAGAATGATCCTGGGTTCAACCCCAAGTACCAAAAAATAAAAAGGTTGGAATTGCAGATCTTGTCTTTGTGAAAATAGTAAGCATGGAATCATCACCAGGGTTTGCCTTCTTTATTCTCTTTGCTGAATCTCCTTTAGGAGGGGCAGTGCAGCCTTGAGGTGAAGGCAGGCAGACTCTCTGCTTGATTCCCTGGGTCTGAACACTGGTGGCTTTTTTTTTCTTTTTTCTCATTACCAGGGATTGAACCCAGGGCCTCATGCATGCTAGGCAAGTGTTCTATTACTGAGCTACATCCTCAGCTCCTATTTGCTAAACAGGTGACAATGAGCAAGTCACTTAGCCTCCCTGTGCCTCAGTTTCCCCATATGCAATGGAGATGACAGTCATACCTACCTCAAAGATCTACTATGAGAAATTCACATGCATATGCACTGTTTAGCGCAGCCCTAGCATGTGGTAAGTAATCAATAAAATTAGCACTTATGTTTCTGTGTGGGTAATTAGAACAATAATACATGTTTACTACAAAGCAATCAGTATACAAACATTCCATAAATGAAATCAGTTCATCACTATCCACATTCCCATCCTCTATAGGCAATGGGGATAATTTGGGAAGGAAGTACAAGCGAGTAGTGATAGAAACAGGCATTAATGTATGTAGTATTTATCCTTTCCTTCTCCCTTATTAACCATCCTTATTTTGCTGTGGGCAACAAACTGTATATCCCAGCCTCTTCTTCTTTTCTTTTTTTGGTACTGGGGATTGAACCCAGGGGTATTCTACCTCTGAGCCCTTTTTATTTTTTTTGCTTTTGAAATAGGATCTCTCTAAGTTGCTGAGGCTGTCCTTGAGAGAAAGATGTGGAACAGTTTGGACATTTTAAGTAGTGTCTATTAAAGCTGAATAAATGCATTCCTTGTGACCCAAAAATCTCTCTCTTAGATATACATGCAATAGAATGGCATAAGTATTTTCTGCTAAAAGTCATTTTCATAGCAACTATTTTTAGAAGCCTCGAAATGGAAATTATCTAAATGCCCATTAATAGTAGAGTAGTATGCACAAATGTCAAATAGAATTGGCCTGGCACTAGGCAATAGAATTTGTGCCAGGCTAATTGTATTAAATATCCACATATGAGCATCTGAAGCATAAAAGGCTAATGGGAAGAAAAAATACCAGTACAGTGAATAAGTAAATACCGAAATGAAAAACTATGCAGCAATGAGAATGGACAAACTAATACTCATCACCATGGATACATTTTCCAAATAAAATATTGAGTAAAATACACCAGATACTAATGAGTATACCCAGTATGATTCCAATTTTATCAAGAATGAAAAAACAGGCAAAATAATCTACATTAGAATTCAGGATAGTGGTTTTTGGTGGGATAGTGACAAGTGTGGGAGGTCTGAGAGAGGTTTCAGGGATGCTAGTAATTTTCTGTTTCTTAACTTGAGTGTTAGATGCATAAAGGTGTTCAGTTTATGGAAATTCACTGAACCTTATGATATGTGTACATACCATATATACATATATATGATATTGTACATATATATGATATTCTAATTAATTTAAAATATGTATGAAGTTCTGATGGCAGAATTCTAAGCATTAGCCATTTGATAAAAAAGGATTCAAAGAACATCAATGAAAGAAATATTTAGGAGATATGGCCTTATCTGGGGATAGGTTAGTCCTATACATAGCACATCTGAAGCCTGTTTATTTGGCAATGCTGAGAAAAATCTTTCCTAAGCAAATTTGCTTCAGTGGTAGCCAGGAATTAAAAATGACAGAAGATATGTTCTTCAAAGTTTAAAACATGCAGCCAGGCATGGTTGCACTCACCTGTAATCCCAGTGACTCAGAAGATTGAGTCAGGAGGATCTCAAGTTCAAAGCCAGCCTTGGCAACTTAGTGAGGCTCTGTCTCAAAATGAAAAGCACTAGGAATATAGCTCAGTGGTAAATAGCCTCTGGGTTCCATCCCTAAGGATTGAAAAAAAAAAGTTAAGAAAAAGAGGGCATAGGCTCAACACTTCAACACATAGGCACAGGTAAAAACTTTCTCAACAAGACTCCCAAAACACAAGCAACTCAAAGGAAGATCAATACATGGGATTGCATTAAACTGAAGAGCTTCTGTGCAGCAAAGGAAACTATCAAGAACCTCAACAGAGAGCCCACAGAGTGGGAGAAGATTTTTGCCAGTTACTCTTCTGATAGAGGTCTATTATCTAGGATATACAGAGAACTCAAGAAAATCACAGCTAAGAAAACAAATAACCCAATCAAAAAATGGGCAAACGACCTCAATAGACACTTCACAAAAGAAGAAATACAAATGGCCAATAAATGTATGAGGAAATGTTCCACATCATTAGCAATCAGAGAGATGCAAATCAAAACTACCTTGAGATTTCACCTAACTCCAATCAGAATGGCAATCATAAAAAACACGAACAACAACAAATGCTGGCGAAAGTGTGGAGAAGTGGGAACCCTAATACACTGTTGGTGGGATTGCAAATTAGTGCAACCACTTTGGAAAACAATATGGAGGATCCTCAGATGAATGGGAATGAGCCTACCACATGATCCAGCAATACCACCTCTGGGTATCTACCCAGAAGAATGGAAACCAAACTATCAGACCGACGCATGTGTATCTATGTTTATAGCTGCATAATTCACAATTGCCAAACTATGGAAACAGCCAAGATGTCCATCAACAGATGAATAGATTACAAAACTATGGGATATGTACACAATGGAATTTTACTCAGCCATAAAGAAGAACAAAATCATGTTATTTGCCGGGAAATGGATGCAACTGGAAAACATTATGTTGAGTGAGATTAGTCAGTCACAAAGAGTAAAAAAGCATATGTTCTCCCTAATATGCGGATGTTAGGGAGAAGATGGGGCATAAGAGGGTCTCCAGATGAAAAAGGAGAAACCCTCGATAAGCAAAGAAGTTGACTTAATTGAAGGGGATGGACTATGGTGGGGGGGAGGGGGGACACCCTAATGCACATGATGTACTTTCACAAATATATCAAGGTCAATCACTAAACTGAACTTGAGGAGGAGGGAGGGTGAGGGAGTGGGGTGGGAATTGGGGAAGTGGTTAAATGAGAAATGTGTGCATGTACGCCTTTATCAGCTTGTACCTAACAAAGATGTATGATTAAAATGCACCAATTATTATAAAAAATAAAAAAAACACCTATATGAAGTTAAATAGCCATCCATATAAATCTAGTAGTGAGCTGAGTGTGGTGGTACACATCTATAATCCTAATACTTGGGAGGCTGAGTCAAGAGAATTGCAGGTTCAAAGCCAGGCTCACCAATTTAGCGAGACTCTGTTTCAAAATTTAAAAATAGGGCTGAAGGTGTATCTCGGAAGTAGAGTGCCCTTGGGTTCAATCCCCAATACACACACACACACACACACACACACACACACACACACACACACACAAAATATCCAGTGAAGAATAAATAATATAAGTTATATTTCTCAGACTCTGAAGAAGGAATTTTACCGATGTTATCTCACTTAATCTGCTCAAGAGCTTTGAAAAGTAGTTGTTATTTTCTTTAGGGACTCTAACACAGAGTAGATTCTCTGGAAGTAGATGGTATTATTGATGTAAATCCCTTAACTTGTTAAGTCTTGTATCATTCAGGACTCATTTGGTTGCAAGCAATAATCACCCAATTCAAACTAACTTAATGAAAGGAGGAAATTTGAGGGATTCCCATGTCTGAGAAGTATAGAGGTAGAGCTAATTTCTAGCATGGCTTGCCTTCTGTCTCTCTTCTTTTTTTTTTTTTTTTTTTTTTTTTGGACATTGGAGATTGAGCCCAGGGCACTCTACCACTGAGCTACATTTTCAGCTCTTTTTATTTTGAGAAAGGGTCTCACTAAATTGCCCAGGCTGGCCTGGAACTTATGATCTGTCCCCCTGCCTCAGCCTCCCAAGTAGTTGGGATTATAGGCATGTATACCACATCGGGCCATCTAGGGTCTCTTAAGGTTCTGTCTCCCTACCTCTTGAATAGGCCTGCTCTGTTGGAAATCGACATGTTCTCCAGCATCTCCAGTTTTATATCCTGCAAATACAGAAGTCTAGGAGAGAGAGAGGGAGAAGGAGAAGGAGAAGGAGAGGGAGAGGGAGAGGGAGAGGGAGAGGGAGAGGGAGAAGGAGAGAGAGAGAGAGAGAGAGAGAGAGAGAGAGAGAGAGAGAGAGAGAGAGAGAGAGGAAGTCTTTCCCAGTAGCTCTGGCAGGAAGGTATGAAGAAGGCACTGATTGACCCAGGTTGGGTCATGTTTGTCCGTAACCCAATTGATGTGGCGGGGAGGACAATTATATTCCCAAACCTTGTGACTACAGGAGATAAGAGCATTGCCAAGCAAGTCACATGAAATGAATTATCCACAGTCAAGAAGGGCTCCGTTACCCAAAGAAGAGGCAGAAACAACAGATGTCCTCTACAGTGCATAAGAAAGATTTCTTGGGAATTCAAAAGTTGACCAGTGAATGTTTAAATATTACTGTTTTCATGCCATATGCTATTGCCTTTCATTTGGGCAGCATTTCACATCAAAGAGCTTTGAAATGAGTCAGGCATGGTGGCTCACACCTGTAATCCCAGTACTTTGGAGGCTGAGACAGGAGGATCACAGGTTTGAGGCCAGCTTCAGCAACTTAGCTAGACTGGGGATATAGCTTAAAGGTAAAATGCCTCTAGGTTTGATCCCTAGTACCAAAAGAGAAATAGAGAAAGGAGGGGAGAGGGAACTTTGAAATGAATATTATTTAATCCATACAACAAAAATGTGAAGAAAATTATGTCCACAGATGATGAATCATACAGCTAGTAAATAGATATTTTATTTTATTTTTGTGGTACTGAGGATTGAATCTAGAGGCATTCTATCTCTGAATTACATATCCAGCCCCTTTTTTAATCTTCTGCTTTTTCCAAACAGGGTCTCTCTCTAGGTTGCTGAGAGTCTCACTATGTTGTGGAGGCTGATCTTGAACCTGCAACCCTCCTATTTTTCCCTCCCAAGTACTTGGATGAGAGGTGTGTGCTACCATGCCGGCACAGATGCATCATTTTGAACCAGGTCAGTCTTGCACCAGAGCTTGTGTCCTTTCCCCCACACTTCTCAGTGTCAAACATAAGTGATCCAAGGCAGTCTTCCCATGCCTTTTTGATGACTAACTTTTAAGCACAGGCCATTGCTCAGGGATATAGTGAAGGTGTATACCACGGTGGCTTTATACTATCAGCAGGCCAGTGCCCTTAGCTATAAAGTATCATTCCAGACATCAGGTCCATCTTCCTGGCACCTTAGAAGACAATAGGGTACCAAGGCCTGCTGTAACTCTGTCACTGGCCTGCAGTGACCATCAAGTAGAACTGCCCACTAGCTTTTCTGCCGGGCCCAGAGTCTGTCCACAGAGTAACACACAGGCTTTCCTAGACAGATTCTCCCTGTTGGCCAGACACTGCAAGCTGTGCTCCCAGGGTGCAGGCCTGTGTGCCGCTGCCTGCACCCTGCAGCTGCTGCTGCCTGCTCTATCCAGACCCGAGAGCTTTTAAACCGTGCTGCTCAGATTTCTGTCATGTGGCTGATGGTGCAGAAATTCCAAATTCTGCAAAGTTCTCAAAGCGCTTACTGTCGAGTGTCCATGTCTAGTTTTAGAATTCCATCTACTCGGAATCTGAACGCTCAACCTCCATTCCTTACAGTCAGCAGCAGCCTTGCGTCATCCACAAGCACTCGTTGTGAGCCCGTTGTGTCTGGGGCTGCGGCAGCTCCCTAAGGGGTGACAGGGTCTCCTCGAGAACTGGGTGTCACCCTTTGACCTCTGAGTGTTCTCTAGAAGGTGCTGTGCCCCCAGCCAGGCTGAAAGAGACATTACCTGGCCCGTGACCCACGGGCTGTGGACAAGGCACCTTACGGAAGTGAGACATGAGGTTGCCATCTGGGGGTGGAGTGCCCAATTGAGATGAGGCAGAGGTCATCAGAAGCACCGTGAGCTCTCCCGAGTAGTGAAGCGTTATAGTAGGAAGACTGAGCTGAGCAGGAACCTCAAAGGATTTTATTGAATGTGTACTGTGTGTCAGACACTAACAGTGGTAGGTCAGGTGCCCCAGAAAAAAGACTCTGAGTGTAGAGAGCTTACCCGGAAGTGACCTCCGCCAATGGCTGAGAGGAATGAAGGAGGAAGACCAGGGAAGAGGAGGCGGTGGCCTGATGACTATGCGAGAGGAACCTCATGCAATCTTCCTATGAAAGCCTCAGGCTGCGAACATCCCCCCTGTTTTTTTTTTCCCAGTAGTACTGGGGATTGAACTCAGGAGTAGTCTACCTCTGAGCTATACCCTCAGTCCTATTTTTTTTTTTAAACAAATTTTCACTAACTTACTCCACATTGGCCTCAAACCTGTGATCCTCCTGTCTAAGGCTGGGACTGGATTACAGGCATGTGCCTGGCTTTAGGAAGGTCTTTGGGAAAGTCTTCCAGAGTTGTTATAAATAAAAGTAAGGGGTGGCATTCGTGCCTTGCCCACATAGTTGATAAGTCATTGGGTGACAGCTGCCACTGGGGAAGGGACATACTTTTGAGTGACTGACTCCCTCTAGAAGAAGGGGGTGGGGGGTGAAGGTTGACCTGAACAGGTGATCAGAACAGCATGCCATAGCATCTACTACATTATATAATTTAGCCCACATGACAATTCTATGAAGTAGTTACTATAATCACCATTTTATAATGAGGAAACTGAGGCTCAGAGAGCCTATCTAACCGCTCTCCGTTCACATGGTATTAAAACCCATGTCAGACCGACTAAAAAAATCCACTTGCTTTCTAATCTACCCCCTTGTCTTAGAAAGGAAGGAAGAGGAGAAGAAGGGAGGTGATGGAGGAATACTGGGGACAACTCCATCTCCTTGACAATTTTGTTAGAAATGGATTAACAGATGCAGATAACAGCCAAGCATGGATGGTGGTGCATGCCCTGTCATTTTAGTACTTGGGAGGCTGAGACAGGAGGATTGCAGGTGCAAAGATAGCCTCAGCAACTTAGTGAGACCCTGTTTCAAAATAAAAAGAAAAATAAATAGGGCTGTGGATGTAGCTCAGAGGTAGAATGCTCCTGGGTTCAATCCCCAACACCAAAAAAAAGGAGAAAGAGGACAAGGAGGAGGCGGAGGAGGAGGAGGAGGAGGAGGAGGAAGGAGAGATGTAGATAACAATGTGATTTGGAGCAGTCTCTGGAGCTCGACTATCAGCTTTGCTGCTTACTAACCTTGACAGGTATTTAACCTCTCTGTGCCTCCATGTTCTCATTGTAAAATGGAAATAATAATAGTAAAGTCCCCATAGGATTATTATGAAGCTTACATGAATGAATAGGATGGGGGATGTAGCTCAGTGGTAGAGTATTTGCATAGCATGTGCAAGGTTGGCAAGGTCCTGGGTTCAATTCCCAGCACTGTTTAAAAAATTTTAAAAAGAACAAGTAAAGAAAGAATGAATGCAGTCTAGGCCCATAATAAGCAGGTGGTGAGTGTTAGCTAGTATTATAACATTTCCATTTACAGTAACTCTTTTGATGGTGCAGGAAGTGCTGTCTCCAGGGCTCTGTGGTGCCTTGCCTGCCATTTCCACAGAATGATGCCTCTCTCTGAGCTCACAAAGCCTCATAACCAGTGATAACTCTAGATGCTCCGCAAACCTGGATGTGTTGAGAACTCTGCTTTTAGACTGTCAGGGTCACACCAGAAATCTGCCAAGTGCCAACCACACCTAAACCTTCAACGCATAATAAATAAAAGAAAACTGTTAAAACAGCTCTTATTAACTGCCAAACAAAATACCTTTCATTGAAGTCAGCTTTTTAGAAATTTTGGACAGTACAAGAATGGAGGCTATGTCTCAAAGAAACCTCAGTTGAGTTTTGTAATCCAAATCCCATAGCCTGGGGAGAGAGATCATTAACCTCATTGCTGCAATTTCACCACCACTTCCGCGGGAGAGTGAGCTCAGGGAGCAAACCCCTAGCACATGTTGCTTAGGTGTGTGGCCTGTATTATATTACCACATATGCCCCCTAGAGCTGTTCAGTGACTCAAACTGAGTTCTCCCTCCGCTCAGTTCCGCCCACATGTAGCCAGATGAAGAAAAGGGCCCTGGAATTTAAATCAACCACTCTTTCTAAAAAATAATTTTCAAGAAGAAAATTTTTGCCCAGTATGCACCAGCTGCATAACTCCCAAGTGATCCCGGTACTTGGGAGGCTAAGACAGGAAAATCGCAGGTTCAAGGCCAGCCTCAGCAAATTATGAGACCCTCAGGAACTTAACGAAAGTCTTATTTTAAAATAAAAAAGAAAATTGGGCTAGGGGTATAGCTTGGAAGTAGAATGCTCCTGAGTTCAATCACTAGTACCACATACACACACGGGGAGAGAGAAAGAGAGAGAGAGAGAGAAAAAAAGAGAGAGAGAGAGCACACAAGGGTAATCTCAGTACTTGGGAAGCTGAGACAGGAGGGTTGCAGGTTTAAGACTATTTAGTGAGGCTTTTAGCAACCTAGTAAGACCCTGTTTCAAAACAAAACAAAATAATA
>PVLC010006807.1:5604-67132 GCA_004027655.1 Graphiurus murinus
AAAAAAAAAAAAAAAAAAAAAAAAAAAAAAAAAAAAACAATAGCAATAACCCACCATGAGCACCAGGTTCCCCGAACACACAGCCCCACTGTGTTTTCCAGCGCTACTCCAGTATTTCCGGGCGGCTAGTCGCTGGCACATGTGCCCCAGCGAGCCAGCAGCCAGAGCTCGAAGCCCTGTTGGGCGCAGAGGACCTCACCCGCAGCAAAAAATGGGTATTTTGACCCAATCCAATTCTCAGCCCCTCTCTGCCACGGGCGCCGCCGGAAGTCCCGCGGCAACAACTGACCCCGGCTGCGCGCTTTTTGCGTCCAGCGCTTAAGGAGACGAGGGTGGAGAGGCCTCCCCATCCATCCCGGCACAGCCCCCAGGCAAGCGCCAAGTTTATATGGCAACGGATCTTCTCGCTGCGACTCGGCGTCCACCCTTAATACTGATAGGGTCGAGGCCGGGCAAACCCGGCAGGGCGGGGTTGGGAAACAGGGGCTCCGCCCGCCGAAGGTGCAGCGCCACGTGCGCTCTGCACCGACCTGGAATCCTTCGAGTCCAGCTCCGGCCACAGACTCTGGCAGAACTGGGCCCCCGGCTTTAGGGCGGGGCCTCTTCCTTGCCTCCCGCGGGGACGCCTGCTCCCACCCACCCTCTGCGCGGGATCCTGCCGGGAGCCCCAGGGTCAGAGTCCTTCCCCGCCGCACCTCCCAGGGCTCGCCTCGCGGAAGGCCCAGCGGCGGACAGTGATGGTCCAATCTTTGCTAGAATCCGGGATGGGCTTCTGGGGGGTGGGGGGTCGTCACCGGGCCCTGAGAGCCCCAGTCCCTGCTCCACTGGCCCTGGAACCCCCGATGTCGGCCTGCAGCCTCCCCACGTCTGCCTCCGCCTCCCTTGAATGCAGCATCTTCGCTAGAGGGAAGTTCGCAACGTGCCTAGGCCGACCCTTTCGGCGTCTTTTTTCTTTCCGGTCACTCCACGTTCCTGGTTTCTGCTTTCTTCTTTCCGGGAATGCCAGAGCGCGGAGGGGCCTGAAGGAGCCTCGGCACGCACACCAGCCCCTTTCCGGGGCCTCCAGCCTGCCTTTCCCACACTCTTGCCTCTGCCGTTTCGTATTTCTTTTTCTATAGATTCTCCTCGCTTTCCCGGCCAGCTTAGCTAGCATGTCTCATTGCCTCTTAAAAGTGCCTCCCTCTTTCTCTCTAGTGTAGCATTAAACAACCGAGGTGTGATGAGGTTGGTATGTTGTCCCAGCAACGTGGACAGAAAGAATGCCTTCTTCTGTCCTCGGAACACTTGCGGTCACTACAGTTTGGTGTCCCCGTGAGGAAGAGCCAGCGCGGCTTCCGCCTTGCAGGCCGCGGCTGCCGAGGCGCCGGCTCGCTCTCTCGCGCTTTCTAGCCGAGTAAGCGCGTGTTTGTTCGGGTGTGGATACAGTATCTGTGGTAGCAAACCAGCGCCGTCTAGCCAAACCGAAAGCTGGGCGGAGTTGGGTTTCTGGCATTCTTGGGCTGCCGGCAAGGGAGACTGGGGAATTTTCAGGGATCTAGACGCCCGATCTATGCTCAGATTCCACGAGTCCTGGCCCCTTGCCCCGTATCTCTAGGGCCTAAGCACCAATTCCGTGTCCTCCGAAGTGGTTTGGTTTGTCACCTGCTCCGCGGCAGGGAGCCGCCCCGCCAAGAAGTCGGGAGCACGCTGGCCAGACGCCAGGAGTCACCGACCAGCCGTTGACAGGGTGGGCAAAGGGACGCGGTTAGCCCTGGGTATTAACGCTAAGGGGGCTCTGTGGATTCTGACCCGAGCACCAGCACCGCAGGACCCGCGGAGTTGTGGCTAGCAGCGGGCGCCCCCTCGGGAACGCACATTTGCTTGGTGCTGGTCTGGGGCTCACAGAACGCAGTGCGTCGGCGCGGCCAGGGTCCGGGATTTCAGACAGAACGCGCAAACCCACCATTCGTGGTGCTTGGCCTAATCCTCTGCACTTCCTAGGTGCCGACAGGAACGAAGTAGCGGCCAGTGTCCCCTCCCTTAATCCAAAAGCCCCCCCCCCATGAATCCAAAATACACAAGCAAAACTCACCAAAGCATCCCACAAATACAAAAAACTAAGGTCAACACACGAACACACAACTCCAAACCCCCATTTTAAAAGCACAGCTAATAAAAACAAAATCAAAATCGAAGAAAAGATGCAATGTATCAGTGCAACACACACAAACGACATCCACTAACATAAAATCGGAACAGATCAAAACACCGGGCAGGAAGAAAAGCCTTGCAAAGGACATACAAAAAGACAACCTACAAGGACAAAAACTACACAAAATCAAAACACACAAGACAGAAAACAAAACCCACCCAAAAAGACGGAGACTCACAGAGCTAAACGCACTAAAATCAATTCCACGAATAAAAGCAACAACACGGAAAACACCCGAAACAAAAGACTCTCTCATAATGAAAACTCACAGAAAGCAAACAAAAACAAAACAAACCCCCTAAATAGAAAAATAAATAAATAAACCCCAACACCCCCGCCCCCACTCCGGGGTGAAATGTCAATTCCGGGAGGGCTTTTGATCTCCCGGCGCCGACAGGCCGCTCCTCCCTGGCTCAGCCTCCCGGTGCGGGCGAGGCGGGAGGGCGGGAAGCGGGAGCTGGGGCCCGGCTGCAGAGGAATAGGCTAAGGCTTCGAGATGGCCAAAAATCAACTCTCGGAGTAGGGACCTGGACCCTCAGGCTGCAGGGAGGAGGCGGCGCAGAGGGACTGCGCAGACCACTTGGTGGGGGGGCCGCCCGGGAATCCGCAGCCACGTTTCCGATTGTGGCGAAATCTGCTTAGTGGATGCGCGATGTCCGGTTCCCGCTGCCCCCCCCCCCCCTTGAACTCTAGGCTCTTCCTCCTAGGTTGCAGCCCAGCCTCGTGACCACCCCCTCCAAAAAACAAACATTTTCGCTGAGGAGGATTCACTCTCCGAAACTGCCATTGTCCGGCCGGCCCAGAGTCCTCCTGCGGAGCGCTCCCCCGCCCTGCCCTGGAGAACCTTTTCCCCGCGACCACCCCGCAGCAGGGCCCCACAGGCTTCCAGTGACCAAGCGGTGCAGCTGGACTCGGGACTGGGGAGGGGAAAGGGAGGGGAGCCTCAAGCCTGGGCGGAAGAGAGCGGGCTGGACATGCCACACCTCTGCCCCGTCTCTTTCCATCTGATTTCCCCTCTCGAATCAAGTCCGGGGGCTTGGGGATGCCGCTGCGTCTCCTGGCCACAGGGCAATGGGATTCCGTTTATAGGCCTGGGTAAGGTGACCAGAACTCCCGCCAACCTCCAGGATCTACTGAAAGATGGTTCTGTTCTGCCCTGGTGCTCCAAAGCGGAGGCCTGGATTTTATCTCCAGCATTTCACAGCTTAATTTTTATACTCTGGGCCAGAACTGGGCATGCAGTGGGGAGGAGTTCTGGGAACTGGAGGCAGAGGGGGACCTGGGGGATTTAGGGGTCTGGCGCTGCCCTAGAATCAGGGGCCCAGCAATATAGTATTGGCGCTGCAAATTGCAGTGGGGGTGGGGTGGTGGGAATCCTGGGGGCGGGCGCCGCCCTAGGGGTGAGGCTGAAGATGCTGGAACGTCCCCTCCGTGTCTGGCCACACTGCTCGTCCTTGCACCCCCTTCAAAAGCACCTTCTTGGCAGAGTGGTTCATTTCTTTAAAACAAAAACACGGCCTCCGTCCACCGACACATTGGGGTTTGCAGGTGGAAGGGTCAGCAGGCACCAGCACAGACAGCGCCGAGGGCCCCGACCCCCAGTCGCAGGTTTGGTAGAGGGTGCTGCTGCGAGGCCCGGGTTCTGGGTTCGGCTTCAGCCTGCCCCTTCCCTAAGGCAGATCAGCTCCGGGTGCAGTCGGAAGCTTTCCTTCCCTCCCCCTCCACCCTCTATAAAAGTCCGAGGCGGCAGCTCTGTTGCTCTCCCGGCCCCTCGCTTTGCCCGGGCCGGCCGGGCCCAGTCCGCCCCGTCTGGCACGCCGAGCAGGCCCGGCGGTGCGGTGTGGACACCGTTTCCCCGCTCCCGGCCGGCAGTGCGGGGCGGCGCGCTGGGGGCGCGGCGCGTCTGGGGACATCTTGTGATGTTGGCGAGAACAGGACATGATCTCACATGGCGAGAAGCTCTTTAGTTCCTTAATCATTTCACGGTGCCTTCGGACGCTTTTTTTCCACCTAAAACGTTTAGTTTCAGCTCAGTGATCAGCTACCCCAGCTCGGCGGGGGAGCGGAAGGCTTGAATTATTCCGACCTGTGAGCGGCCCCTGGCACCAAAAAAAAAAAAAAAAAAAAAAAAAGGCACAAAAAAAAAAGTGGAAACTTTTTTTTCCCTGTCCATTCCATCAAGTCCTGAAATATCAAAATGGATTTAGAGAAAAATTACCCGACTCCTCGGACCGGCAGGACAGGTAGGACTGCTACGTGGGCTCCAGATGCTCCAGATTCGATAACTCTGGGACACAACCGGGCTTTGGTCCCCACGCAGGGCGACCCTAGGAAAAGGAGGGGGGCGTGTGCTGCATTTTCTCAGGGTTTGACTGTCTGTCTGTGGCATGTTTGTACATCTTTTCATCAATTTGTTCACATGCTTCTGCGTTAGTCCAAGTGTCCATGAGTCTGCTGGTGGGCTTCTGTTTCCAAATGTTTGTATTGGTCTATTTGGGGGTGTGCACATTTGGGTCAGTGTGTTTACATAAGGAGCTCATTGTGTCATGAATGACAGTGAGTTTGTGTGTCCTGTATTTTCAAAATGCCTGAGTTTGTGTTCAAGAGTTTGTATGCTTCTGTGTGTATCTTTATACCCTTGGATGTGTTAGCATGGTGGTTTTGAGTTGGTGTTTATACATGTCTTTTAAGTGTCCCAAATGTGTGTCTATGAGTCTTGTGAATATAATTTGGATAAATGTCTGAGTGTATGTCTACTGCTTTGAGAGTCCTTGCTTACCAGCCAAATACCACGTGATTTTGGAAATGAGAAACAGGTAATTACTCTGACCCCTCCATTTTGGGATGTACAGTGCTGTCCAGTGTGCACAAAAGTGACTGCCTCCGGCATAGACAAGGGTCTGGGGCCTATGGGGATCTACTGTACTAAGCATGTATGGTCAGGCTCAGGTCTCACTCTGCTTGGGGGAATGGAGGTATAAATTCAGGATGTGTGGGCCCTCAGTGGGCAGTGTATACTGCCTGACTCTTTGGGCACTGTTGAGCATAGCATTCATACAGAAGGGTCTCATGTGGCAGGTACAACCTTGAGAGTGAGAGTGGTCTACTGGTGACATTTCTAGAGGCCCCTAGCCTGTCTTTGCTTTCACCAAGAATAGCCTCTGACACTGTGTGCGTGTGCGTGTGTGTGTGTGTGTGTGTGTGTGTGTGTGTGTGCACTCAAGTTTTATCCTGTGGGTGCCGCTCCAATGGAGGAAAGCACAAGTGGGTGGCTGTGTGTGCCTAGCCAGGGCATTTAGCTCCAGTGACTGTGTGCACACAGGCTTTCTTGGCACAGGGCACCGTGTCTCCCACAGGTTGTACGCACTGGGTAGCAGGGTGTGTTTATGTCTAAGAGGGGCCATAGGCCATAGGCCTCTGTCTGCCTTGAGGTGAAGGTGGCTCGTTGGCTTCTTTTACTCATTAGGCCACCATGTCAACCTGCACACAAACATACTCTCAGCCCTGTCAAGAAATTCCTTTCCCCCATCTTGGGCTATCTATGACCCCAACTAAAGGTCAAAGAACAGAGTGGGATAAACGTAGACCCCAAGCCCAGCACAACTCCCTGGACACAGATATGGTTCTGAAACAGGGACTGAAGAGAGGGCAGAGATCTAAGAGGCAGGGGAACTGGAAAAGCGGTCCTGAGATGAGGCTGCAGAAAAAGGAAACTTGGAAACACCATCTTCTCCACCCTCCATTCCCAGACAGATGTCCTTCCTCCAGGCAGTGGAGCACTCCCTAGATGGGATGCTAGAGGTGCCTGTGCCTGGGAGTCGGAAATGGTTGGAGGTGCGGGAGGGTCAGGGAGAGGGTCTGTGTGGCCCGTGGCTGCCTCTCCTGGCAAGCTGTCTACGAAGAATGTAATTCATGGCGGTCGATGGGCTCTTTGATTAGTTCAATCGCCTGAATAATCGTTTAATCAATAAAGCATTTCATTCCTCGGTGGAGCTGGACTGGGTGGGGTTTGTGTAAAGGGGAACCCTAGAGGGGCTGGAGTTTAAAATCCTGAGAGCCCCGCCCCTCCTCTCTGCGGGGTTGGGATAAGGACTGCCTTCCTAGGAAAGGGTGACAGTTCAGGTGGTACTGCACTTCTGCCTGTCTCTGATGGCCTTTCTCCCTGCTGGGGAAGAGGAGGCAAGGGGCTTCAGAGCTGTCCAGGTCCAGTTTCTGTGAGGGCTTCTCTTCTTTCCCAACTTCTAGGCCTTTCACGGGCAATTAGAATACCCTTCTGGACTCCCTTCAGAACCATATTCCATTCTTTTTCCTGACCTCAGTATCCCCATCTGCGCAAAGGCAAAGGAGAATGTTCTAGTTCGGAGCCCAGGATTAGGCAAGATCATTGCTCAGCAAGGAGCTACTTAGAGATATTCTTCTCTGGCCTCTTCTTTGTAGTATGGAAAAGGAAAAGGAGAGGTCCAGAGAGGGCAGGGGCTTGTGGTGCTTACAAAGCAGGAGATATGGCAGGAGTAGGTCTGGAAGGATCTCTTTGCCCTTAGACCTCTTATTTCTGCTGAGAGAAGAGAGAGGTCCCCTACCCCTTTCATGGACACCCTTGGAGAAAACCCACTATTGGGCAAGCCACCTGTGGCGAAGGCCCTTGAGTCCCTGGGTCAGGGAGGTCTGGATAGGCTGAACAGTTTCCCATTGGGCACTGGCATTCAGTCTCAGAGCTCTGGAATGAGCCCAGGATGGAAGATGGTGATAATTCTCCTCAACATGAAGCTTACAGAGTCTTGGGAAGTGACATTTCAATAGTTGTTCTCTGCATTAGAAACTGGAAGCTGAGGCCCTAGGAGAAAGGGCTACCAGGTCTTAAGTGTTTCAGAGAGAGAATTTGTCCCAGTGCTCCTTGTCTGGGTGGGGGCAACAGGCTGGTAACGATAAATAACTAACCCCAACATAGGTGGTGCTTGTGGTTCTGGAAAAACCTCCTTTCCTGCACACTTCCTTCAACAACTCTTGCAAACAGGCTCTAGCAAACATATCTGGGCTGTGGAGGGCAGGAGTCATCCAAGAGTCTCTGTGCCTTCACTTTCTGTGTAATCACAGGTCACTTGTTTTCCCTCTTTGAAGCTTTTTTAAAGGAAGATTAGACTCTATCAGGTTAGGACAGTGTTACCAAGTGACATCTCTGATCTTCCCCTGAGTGACCAGTCTGAGCCCTGTGAGGCTTCACTCTGTTGGAAGCAAGAGCAGGAAAATGGGCTGGACTCAGGCTACCCGAGTAAATCTCGGGTTCAGAGAGCATTCGGTCAGAGGGAGTGGTGGGAAGGCCAGAGAGGGGAAGCTGTGTGCCTGCTGAAGTGAGGTCTCCTGCCGCTCGCCAAGGCAGATGCTCTTGAAAGGCATTCTGGCTTCTCAAACATTATTTTCAATGGACTTTCTTCCGATAGCAAAACTTGCAAAAGCAGTTCGATTTACGTAAATTGAGCTTCTTTCTGCATGGGCCCTTTTCAAGTTCTCTGGCGTAGGGCATGGCCCAAAACCCTGCTGCTGGGAGAAAGACCCGTTGGGTGCAGCGAAGTCCAACAGCAGTGGTGAGACCAGCTCACTGCTAGTCTCTTTCTCTGGGACCCAGACTGTGGCTCCTAGGCACTCAGAGGAAGGACTGTGGAGCAGAAGATCCGCGATGGGATCCCTGTGTAATCTCAGGCTAGTCACAAAACCTCTTTGGGCTGCCTTTTGGTGTTCTGTAAGGCTGTGCTAGATGGTCTCAATATCAGGTCTGGTCATGCTTTTTGGGTTTGGAAGTTTCTGAAGGCTGTCCGGCTGGGGTGGCGATCAATAACCCACACTCACAGGGAAACATCCTCTGCCCCACGCATTACTCATCACGAGATGCAGGAGGGAGCTGCTTTCCCAGAACAGGTTAGGCTGGCCTGTGGGAACCACACAATAAGACACCATCCAGAAGCCAAACACTTACTGTGCAAAAAGGGGAATGTGAGCTACTCCTATTGGAATAATGTCTGCTGCCCCAGGGATTCTATCCAAGCCACACCAGAAATCTGGCTCAAGCCGGCATTTCCCAGCCAGGTTCTTTGATTTGGCAGCATCCTCCCTCCCCCAACGAAGCCTGACCATCTTCCAGAGTACCTGGAGAGACGCTTCTGAGAAAGGTTTTCAGCCCACAGCCTTTCCTCTACCCTAGACTTGCTGTGTGTATGACCTTGGACAAGTCACATCTGTCCTCCCTGCCTCAGATTCCACATCTGTAAGATGGGAAAAGCATAGCCTCAGAGCTCTTTTTAGCTCTAAGAGTCTAGATCTAGATAGGGATGTCCCTGACTGCCTCTGTAGTGGGAACACAGAGCTGGAGCGTGGAGTCTGGGCTGGGGCTTTGAATTTTCGATCCACTCAGCCACTGTATGAAGCCTGCATTGGGACCTTGTTTCATTCCCAGACCTTCTCCAGTGGCTGACCTTCCCATTCAGCATGGGGGTTGGGACTAGGATCAAAGATCTGAACCAGCGGGGTTCCAGACAGTGGGAGGGATAATGCCACATTTCCCCCACCCCCAGCACACCACAGCCTCCAGGGTCCTTAGAGGCCACCCGGGGCTGTTTTCCACAGCTGTGCTCTGGCGGGGGCGGGGGCAGGTGTCTTGTCCGCACCGGAAACTTGTCTACCCGTCCGTCCCCGTCCGGGGCAGCTGGGTTTGGCACAGAAGGTGGGCCCAAAGTGTGGACCTAGTTTAGAGGTATGAGAAGTGGAGGAGGGAGGGGCAAAGAGAGGGGAGAGGGGGAAAACTTAGGGTGAGAATGAAACCGGAGGATGACCTCGGGATCCTCCCCTGATCAGCCTGTGCTCTTTCCTCCTTACAAGCCAATGTCTGGGGCAGGAATCTGAGACCTTGTTTTGGATTTATGTTTAATATTAGAGGACAATCATTTATGAATTCAAAATGGCAAGTCTTTGGATCACTCCCACAAGCTGCCAGGGCAGGGAAATGCTCAGTGTCTCTGCCAGAGCCAGTCCCTGGCACACCATAGGGCTGGTAAAACTGTATCATCCTAGGTGAAGAATGGCTGACACATGCTTCTGTTTTAACGTTCAGTTCCTTTTATTGTGGTCCCAGAGCCTTACATCTCTGAGAAACTGAGACTTGCTGGCTGAGGAAGGGCCCTTTCTGGGTCAGGAAAATTCTAGGGATCCACCCATTTTGTCACAAAAGTTACAGGAACATCTCCTGGTGAGGAGAGGTGTAGCATTGTAGTGCATCTGAAGAGGCTTTGCTGGACTCTCCTGCCTAACTGCCAGCCTCAGGTACCCTCATTAGCACTGGAGGTGACAGGGCCCATTTGATTTCCAAGAAACCTTGTGCTGGAGGCTGAATTGTTCCTGCTAGCAGAAGCCTTTAGCTGCATGTGTGGTCAGTCCCTAAAGTCTCTGGCAGGTCCACAGTCTGTAGGCTGGGAAGAGGCCTACAGCTCTTCTTGGACAAACTGGTTCACAGCCTCAGATAGCCTCTTCCCCCAGGAACATTCTGGATACTAGCTTTAAAGGATTATCAGATACCCTTCTTCCTGATGTCTCTGACTTTGGTCAATGCAGAATTGGGAGTCTTGTGGTAGACTGAAGGAATGGGAGGACAAAGAGGAGACAGCTGTGGTTTAGCAGATGCTTGATAAAATTAGGAAATGTTTCTGCTGGAAGGAGCATTCATCAAAAACCAGTTAACCCAGCTCTGCCCATTTTACAGATGAGGAAAGTGAGGTCAGATTGGCAGGTATGTGCATACTAGGAGTCTATCACCAGATTGAAAGTGAGATCTCTACTTTCTCCAAACACCCCTACTTTCTACTTTCTCGAACACCCCTGGGTGGGTTTTTTTGTTTGTTTACTTTTCCCTCTTCCCCTGCTTTCACCTCTCACTCTGCTTCAGCTGCCCCAATCCCTCTGGGCGTCCCAGAATCCTAAGGCCGCGGCGGGGAGGGCCACTGGAGTCCCGGCGGGACCAACAGGGACACTCTCCAAGCACTGCACGGTCCCTCTTCCGCCTTCCCCCTCCCTCATCTGCGGTCCTCCAGGCCAGGCCCCGCGCGTTTGTCAATGAACGTGGCGCCGCCGCCTGGGCCCCGCCCCCTATTCTCTCCTATTGCCCAGGTATCGGCTAATCAGGCGGAGCCCAGGGGTTGCTTAGCCAATGAGACGGTGTTTCGGACCGTGGCCGGCTGCCACCATTCTGATTGGCTTGATGGGGCGTGATTGGCAAGTTAGCCCCCGCCCCGCCCCCGCCCGCAGGGAGGCTGAGCCCCGGGCGGCGCTGTCCACACGCAGCGGGTCCTGAAAGCGGCTCCGGGGCGGCGCGGTGGCGCACTGTGCGCGCCGAGCAGGCGGAGGGCTAGCGCCCGCGGCGGCAGCGGTAACACCGGCAGTGAAAGCCGCTAGTGGCTTCATCACAGAACCGACAGTCCCAGCGGCCTTGGTCGCGGGGACCCTCCGCTATCTTCTCCGTCCTTCTCTCCACGCCTGGGGCAGGCGCGGCCGCTGTCCCGGAAGAGGCAGCTGGAAGACAGTCCAACCAGACTTCCCCCCGCCCCCGAGAGAGGGCAGCGGGGCTCGAAGAGTTGGTAGGCACGAGGCAGATAGCCAGGCAAGAAGGAGCCGATCGCTGTTGTCCCCATTCCTGGTCCCAGCGATGGGGGAGCAGCGGGGGCCGCGGGAACTTTGAAGGCAGCGGGTCCCGGGGTTTGAGGGTTTGCAACTCGGAGTCTCTCGGCCCCAAAATCAGTGGCGGAAGCATCTCCGAACCCACCGGGGCCCCTGCGCGGCCAGAGAGGAAGTTATCGGCAACTTCGTCCAAGACGTCGGAGAGTCAGTTGCAGAGAGGCTGAGGGGGCAAGCCGGAACCCCAGAGACTCAGAAGCAGAGAGAGAAAGGATCTGGAAGAGACCGAGGGGTCGAGGAACTACCCGAGAGGCAAGCGAGGCCGCGGACCAGCCTGGCAGCCCGCGGGCCTCGCTGCTCCCCGAGTGAAGCCAAGGGCTGTGTATTCTGGCGACCTTCTCAAAGCTGCTCCTACAGTGGACCGGAGGCTCCTAGCCGTTCCGGAGGTGGGCCCCTACGCTATGTCCCCGAAGCCGCGGGCGCATTGGCCGCAGCTACTCCGGGCTGGGCCGGGAGCCGCCGCTTGAGCCAGCCCGGGAACGACGCCAGCCAGAGTTGGGCGCCCACTCCCAGACCCACTACTCCTAGCGCCGTTTCCCGCCTCTCCGAGCAGCTTTCGGCAGTCTTCGGCAAGGAGGCTCTGGGAGAGACCTCAAGACTCCAGCAGTGTTTTCTGATCCCGGCTCGCACAGTGCCCGGCCTGGTGGCGCGGCTCCCCAGCCGCCCTGGGCAGCCCCTTGGCGCCGGGAGGCGGCGGCGTGGGCCGGCCTGCAGTCTGGAGCGCCCCGATGGAAATACACTGTAAGCACGACCCGTTTGCATCCATGCATAGTAAGTAGGCGGCGAGCTCGCTTCTCTCACTCTCCGGCCGGGACCGGGTTGGGGGTGCCGGACCGCGGGGCAGGTACTGAGGCCGGGAGGACCTCTGTCGCGGCGTAGTCAACTTTGCAAAGTGCAAGAGCTTCCAGGCGGGGGACGTAGAACACCGCGCTTGACCGCTCAGGCCGGAGCACCTGGCCCGGGAATCCCGCCTCCAGCAACGCGTAGTGTAGGCAGCGAGCTGCAGCCTTTCTGGGGCTCTAGCAGCGACATCTCAGAACCTCCGGAGAACCATGACTGGGACTTGTAGAGGGCTCCGGGCTGCGCTAGTTGGAGGGCACGAAGTTGTAACAAGAGGTCAGTCTGAATCTGAAGCAGCGCCCCACATTCCAACCCTGATGGCGCCTTTTTCAGCCGAGGTGCTGATCAAGATTGGTCGTTTGGAGGGAAAGTGGGTCTCTGACCAGTCCCTGTATTTGTGAAGGAAGAGGTTGAGAACTAGGAAAGAACTAGGAAAGGGCTCCAAAGGCATCCTGGAGTTGAGGAGGGGGATTTGAAAAATCAACGAAGTCGAGGTCTGTGAGGTAAGCTTCTGTTCAGGAGGCAGCCAGTTCGTACAGAAATCCTTAAAGACCCCATTGGGTCTTTCTCTGCAGGACGCCTGCCTCGTGATGGCTTCTCCCCTAAACAGAAAGAAAGAAGGAAGGAAAGGAAGGGAAGGGAAGGAAGAAAGGGGAGGAAAGAAGAAAGGGGAAGAAGGAAGAAAGGGGAGGAGAGAGAGAGAGAGAGAGAGAGAGAGAGAGAGAGAGAAGAAAGAAAGAAAGAAAGAAAGAAAGAAAGGAAGGAAGGAAGGAAGGAAGGGAGAGAGAAGGAAGGAAAAGCCAATTAGTCACCGTACAGGCGCCCCCGCCTTCTGAAAGCCGCTTCGGGTGTAGGAGACGGGAAGGGTCATTTCGGGCACAGGCAAGGTCCGCCTGACTGCCCAACCCGCGGGAACCTGCCAGTTCACCCATTAGCACAGCCTCCTGTGAGATGAACGCTCCTCTCAGGGTGAGTTAACGCCAGATTAGATTCGGAGATTTCAAGGAAATTTCAAGTGGAACGAATCGCGTTTTCCTTCTGTTGGCTGTGGAGGTGCCAAGCTTTGGAAGCCTGGAGTCGGGTCCCCAGCTCCGGTCTCCCGTGGGCTGCAGGTCAGGGAGTTGCTCAGTGCTAGGAGCCCTCTCAAAGCTCAGCTCCCTTCAGACTGCCAGGGATCCAGTTGCCCTAGTCGTGAGTCCCCTATTTAACAAAGAAAGCAGAGACCCGGCTGGAGAGAAGGCAAGCTTCCGGGGCGAGAATGTCCCTGGCTGCCACCGAGGGAGGGCCGAGTGGCCCGGCAAGCAGGGAAAGGCTTGTCTAGGCAGCCAGGCTGGCTGCAGGCTGGTCAGTTTCTCTTTGTGTCAATATCCTGAGTCGGAGGTAATCCTTTAAAGTGGTGGGGAGGTTTGCAGAGAGAAGCAGCTTACTCTGGTCCTAGCTAAAAAAAACAAAAAAACAAAAAACGATTCTTTACTGTTCCTGGCCTGTGCTGAAACCATTTCCAGCCCACAGTTACCCCATACCTTCTGTAGACTTCCTGCACGTACCTGAGCCTGGCTCTGGAGAGACTCTGAACTTACAGAGGGGAGCCAGAAAGCAAAGTAGTCAGGGGTAATACTCTGAGAGGTGGGCAAGCCCTTGGCTCAGCTAAGAAGTGACTGGGGGACAAGATGGGGAGGGATGGCCCCTGTGCTTCTCTCCTTGCTGGCTGGAACCCCCAGGCCCTCACTGCCTCCTTCTGCCCAGAGCTCTGCTGCTGAGAGGTCATGCCCCAGCCCATGGGAGATAGCATCAGACTCAGTGGTCTCCTGGCTGTGCATCCGTATGGAGCAGACAGCTCCTTCCAGATGCAGGTTAGCCAACCGCTAATGTCGGTCCCTCCTTGCCCCAGCTTTCAGTCTGCCCCTCCTGGGGTTGTGCATCCTCCTCCCATTTTCCGTCTTGCTGGCAGCACAGTGGGGGCTGGGCCCCAGCCAGCCTAGTTTCCAGACATGGTGCAAGCCTTTGGCTTCTGGAAGAACCTATGGTTCTGACACCCAAAGCTGTTTGTTTTCACAGTATAGGCCAGCTCCGAGGGGTGGGGTGAAGGCAAATAGATCCTGGAAGGTAGTTGGGTTAAGTAGGGGTTCAAAGTCCTACCTCTTTATCTCCCCTCTTGGTCAGTTTTTCTATGTCACCTCTCCCCTCTACCCCTTCCACTACCACCGCTTCTGAGCAAAACAACTTATATGGGACAAGCACTGCCAGGAAATGGGTTTCTGAGTTCAGAGGTGCCCCCCCACCCCATTCTAGGCTTATCATTTGCATCAACACAATAGCCTCCCCTCACAAGACGTTTTCCTTCCCCCAAGCGTTATAAAGCACTTTTGTAGCCAGTGTCCTACCTGAGGGTTACCTAAACCTTCAGTTATGCCCATTTTATACAATATGATACTGAAGTCAGAGAGACAAAAGGACTGACAGAAGTTCACATGGGAAGAGTTGGAGCTGCTTCTTGGGTCTCCTTAACACGCATAAACATGAGGCTTTGGGGGATTCACAGAAGGGGAGAGGGAGGGCCTCAAATTCCAGAGAGAAGGCAGTGGATTGTGTGGGTGAGTACACATGTGTAAGGCTTTTGGTCTGTGTAGTCCAACCATATCTGTGGCCACAGCACTACTGTCCACGTGTGTCAACACCTGTCTACTGTTAGAGAGTCCATTGGGGAGATTTCAGCCCTGTCTTTTCCCTGTGCTCCTGCTTGCATGACTGTGCGCACCTTTATTCTTCCTCTCTGGTGCATCTAGAAGGAATTTCAATGACTCAGTGGGTCCTGTAGTTCAATTTGCAGCTGAGTCAGCAGAGACCCTTTCCCCAAGATCTTATGCCCAGCCATGGCCTTTGGGGGGTGGGCAGCATGTCCTTAGCAGGACCTGAGGAACATCCATGGAGGCAAGCCTCTTCCAGACCAGAGCCATAAAGGCCCCAGGGGCATCTGCAATTCAATCCTTCCCCCATCCCCTCCAAACCCAGTTCAGTCTGCCCTGAGGAGGCTTGCCTGTATTTCCTTCAAAACTATGTGTCTGCTTCCTCATTTGTTTGCATCTGTCATTGTTGCTGTAAATTCTACCTCCCCTGGAAAGTGCCAGTTTGCATGGCCCAGCACCCTGCCAGGGGATGAGCCCTCACTTAGCCGGAGTCCACAGGACTGGGACTAGGGGTCTCCAAGGAAATTGAGCATTGAAGCTGTGGCCCCAGAAAACAAAGGTCCCACTCCACAGAAATCTTCTGTCTTCCAAATGCTCCCTTCCTGGGCTTTTTCCATTTTCTCTTCTCTTTCTTGGCCAGTTCTGACTTCTCCATTCCTTTTTTCTTCTCCTCTGCCCGCCTGATCTGCTGCTTCCTTTCCAGGCGCTCTCTTTCTCCCTGCTCTTTGCACCCTTACCACCTACTTCCCTTTTGCTCTTTTCTTTCCCCAGCCTGCCTTCCCTCTCTCAGACTTTAGGCTTCCCTTCTTTCCAATCCCAGGATAAGTGGCTTTTCTCAGGCCACAGTTATACCTTCTCAATGCCACGTTCGAAGAGTTCTTTTGGGTAGGACTGTAACTGAGGCAAAAGGATCAAGAAGGGTATGGAGACTTTCCAGGAAGTTGAGAGAGTAAGTCTCCTCGGTCATCTTGGGCCTAGTGTCAGCTGTGGACATGCGCATCAGTCTCCACAAGAGCATTAGTAGCTTTGCCTTTGTGGTCAAGGGTAGAAGGTTTGAGGACCTCCTGTGACCTAAAGAGACCAGACTCTAGGAAACTCTTGGTGTTTTTATTTTTGTTTTTAGCATACAAAAACAGCCCTCCAAAATCACAAATGTCTTGCAAGTCTGCTCTTGGCATTCAGGTTCTCTGAAGGTTGACACTGTTTTGAGCAGACAGTCTCAATTGCCAATGGTATAGAAAATAGGCTATTGCATATAGTCCATGAGGCCTAGACTCCCAGGTCATACCAAAAGTGTGCTGGGTTTTTAGTTTCCTTTTCTTGCCTTTTGTCCTCCCAGAACTCATACAAATTTTGAATTTACTTTCTTTTACTTAAGTCCAGCTTGCTCTGGAAAGATCTGTACACTTTTTTCTTAGATGCTCCCAGCCCCCAAACCAAGCCTTCCTAAGGCTCTTGGCCAGGGTGGCTGCAGTCTTTCTGGTTTAGGTAAACTGTTCAATTGTATACAATTCTGCTTGGGATGCTTTTTTTTTTTTTTCCTTATGTCTTTAATGTTCAGAACAATCAAAACTGATTAGAGCTTGTTTTTAAAATCAGAGAAATATTCAGGACAGAACTGGAACTTAAGTATTGCAGTTATCTACAAAATTGTGTCTTTTTAATGAAATAAGCCTGAGTTTGTTTTGAGAAATATTCATGGGAAACTTCAGTGGATTGCTTGGACAGTTTTAAGGATATGGGCTATGTTAGGAGTTTTTGCCCCCACCATTTTAGATGTTGTTCATGAATCTAGGCAGCAGAAGAATACTGGGGTAAAATGTTTTAGATTTGGAATGTGTGTGTGTGTGTGTGTGTGTGTGTGTGTGTGTGTGTGTGAGAGAGAGAGAGAGAGAGAGAGAGAGAGAGAGAGAGAGAGAGACCTTGGAGGTGTCTTGGCTTCCCTTATTCAGTCCAGTCCTGGTCCAGGCAGTGCCACTTAAGGAGGTTTCCCCGTCCTTGGCCTCTGAGCTGCCAGCAACATCAGTATATGCTTTGGACTTGTCTTTTGGCTCCAATCCTCAGCAACCTCAGTAAGTGGCTGATTAACAGCTACAAGATCAATGATCTTGCTACATTGGATCACTCTGTGTTTACTGGTTTAGATCTTCAGTTTATTCAGGTCCCTATTTCCCTCTAGATGGACCTTGAGGTAAGAGAAAGGAGCATGTGGGTGGAAGAGACCCTTTCCTGGCTCTTTTTACTTAAAATCCATCTCAGAGCTTGCATAAAATCTGGGACTCAGAAGCTTTCTTTGGATTTTTAAAATTCTACCCCCTCCCCAACCAACTTAGAGCTGCTTGTCAATTGCAAAACACTCCAAAAATTCCAGGGAAATGCCTTTATAACAAATCCCGATGCGGTGAAATGGAATATACTGTGTGTTGAAGATCCTATGACCCATTTCTTTTGTGTGCTCTGAGAGGGTACAGTCGTCAAGCTCGCATGTCAACCTCCCTTCTTAAAAAAGGGCTTTTAATTTTCTTTTTATGATGGCAGTTGTTGGATTTTGTCTCAGCAGTCTACAAATGCTGCTACATTTTTTAAAGTCACAAGCCCTTAAGTTAGATTGCTGATTTAAAAATATTTTTCCCCCTGAGATTATAGGTTTACTGGAATAGTCCTCTTCACATTTAAAAACATTTGTCAGAAGAGTTATTTGTAGTCCTCTTCATTTTTAAAAACATTTGTTGAAAGAAAAAGTTTGCTCTTTAAATTTGATGTATTCTAAAACTAAATTTTCTCCCTAGGATCTTCCTTAGATTTCAGCATCATGTAGTAAGTTGTGCCCCTGTGCAATCTATAGTTAGTATAGACTGGAGTCTTCGTTCATTCCATTGTTAAAAAAAAAATTATGGGGAAAATGCTAGTAACTAAAGGAAACATAGTATGGCAATCCTTGTTATCAATGGCTCAAGTGACTGAAGATGGACAAAGGCTAAGATTAATTTTAAAAAGCAATTTAAGGTCCTAGTGTAGTCTGCATGATTGGACTCCAGGCGCACAAGACATCCAGCCTGCCAGCCATTTGTGGTAGAGGGAATCCGGGTGCTCACAGTGGCAATTCTACTATTTGACTGGTTCTAACCACCCTTCCCCTTGCCTTTTGTTTCTGATCTGTTTCAGGACATGGAGGAGTGAATCAGCTTGGGGGGGTTTTTGTGAACGGACGGCCACTTCCAGATGTAGTCCGCCAAAGGATAGTGGAACTTGCTCATCAAGGTGTCAGGCCCTGCGACATCTCCAGGCAGCTTCGGGTCAGCCATGGTTGTGTCAGCAAAATTCTTGGCAGGTAAAGGCAGGAGCTCCAGGCTTCCCTCCAACTTTCAAATAAAGACCTAAAAGATGACCCAGCAGCTGTCCAGTGTGTTAGTGTCATAGTGAGGATCATGGTGGCATTTCATTCCACATGCACAACACTTTAGAGTTTGCAAAACCCCTTTGAGGTCATCCAGCTCAAAGTAGCCCTGGGAAATCCCTGTCTCAAGTGACACGTGGAATAGAGTGATTTAGTCAGGAGGGACAACACATGTTTTTTGAAAGCCTGGTGAATTTTTCTAAAGAACCCAAGTGTAAGAGGCTTGCAGGAATTTCTCCTGCACATATTAGGTGAGCCCAGGACAGGGCTGGGTGGAGAATCTGTAAGTTATAAAATTACACAACCAGAATTCAGTGCTTCTTTTTCTTTTTTGGTGCAGGGGGAGGGGGGGTTGAACCCAGGACCTTGCAAATGCTAAGCATGCATTCTACCACTGAGGTATATCCGAGCCCTCAGTGTTTCATTTTAATGTGTTTAAAAAGTACCTTCTATTTCTAAAAGTCAGCCATCATTTTCAGTTTGGAGTTATCATCAACCTTATTATGTTGGGCTGCCGTATTTTCCCTTTGTATGCTTTGTTTCCTTCATAGTGACAGGCATCCTAAATACATATTAAATTAGAGAAGGGGAAGAAAAAAAAAAAAAACAACCAGCAAACACCAACTCTCAAATCTGACATTTGAAAGTTGCCACTTGACCCGGCGATTTGCTGCAAGCAAAATACTAACAATGACGATTCTCCCAGAGGGCTGCAGAGCCTTTTAGCGCTCCCGTTTATTTTCTCAGTAGCCTCAGTATGATCCAGCAAAGCATGTTTTAAGATGAAGAAACAACCTAGTGAGGCAAAGTGACTGACCCAGGTTTATCAACCCAGTCAGTACATGGGATGGGATGGAGCCTAAAAGACTCCTGGACCATCTATGTCTTCCCAGAACCCCCTAAACACAGCCATAGGTCTGTTCTTGGGCATGTGGTGGTGTTATAGGTCTTCCCTGGCAGGCAGGAACGTTCTTGGGTTTAAGTTGTTCTGTGCTTTCTATTGCTTTCCCTGTGTCAGAAAATAACCTTTGTCTTGTAGCTTGCATTATGGTTTGAAAACAGATGCCTGAATAAAAAAAATAAACATTTTGAAGTATGTCAGTGGCATCATGACTTTCTGCTTGCTCTTTTCTTTCCATCTGCTGAAATTCAGGAAATTCTCTCAGATGGAGGGAGCCACAGTGTTGAATAGTCTTGCAGAGTCTTGCTTGAGGCCAAAGGAAGAAGTTTCCGGGGCCAGGGGCTTGGCAGCTCCCTTAGGGCTCTTGATGCTTGTGTTTATTCTTCATCTTCCTGCCCAGCACAGGTATCCTCAGCTGTGGAGGCTGTGGGCTCCACTCCTGCTTAGCACTCAACAAGCAAAATCAGGAAATCAGCCTGTTCTTGTTAGATGGTGGTTTTAGGCAGGAAGATACGCACAAGAGGAGCAGAAGAAAGTAGCAGACAGGGAGATTGAGAAAAGAGAAAGAGAAAAAGAAAACAAAGAGAAAAGAGAATGGTTTAGGAGAACAGAGAAATGACAACAAGTGAGAAGGCGAGAGAGAGGAGAAATATATTACACTATCTCAGCATCAGACTTCTAGAGCTGAATGGGTCACAGATATCTTCTTTGTACTGAGAGAGAGGGAGAAAGAAAGAAGGCCCCTCCTTTGTTTTTGCTGAGACATCTTTGCTGAGCCGACATTTTGCTTGCTGTTTGAAATCTCCCAGATTCTGAGCCTTTCTTAGAGAGGGTGTCCTCCAAAAGCTCCATCCTCATGTTCTGCTACCCTGGAGCCCTCCAAATCTCCCATGGAGACTAAGGAAGATAGGGATCCTTCCAAGTCCAGCTGGCAGTCTCCCTCGGCCCAGAATAGATTTGTCACTAGGTAGAGTGGCACTCGGAAGTTATGCGTCGCTCCGGTGCCTGGCCGTTTAAGTTGTCAACAATAAATTGGAATTTCATAGCTCATTATTTTCATAACTAAGAACCACAGTGGACAAAATGTCACTCTAATTAGAACTGCCTTTTAAGAAACAAGTTCAGCCCTAAAACAGTGTGACTGGGAATTTCTGAACTGGAGCTTTTTGATCCACAGATTTTTTTCTTTCTTTCTTTTCTTTTTCTTTCTTTTTCCTTTTTCTTTTTTCCCTTGTTTTGTTTTTGTTTGGTCATTGAAGAATTCAATGGGCACAAATGAAATGACAGATTGGAGGGAGCGTGTAGTGTGCGGTGGCTGTGGTTTTCAGAGGCCGTGTGGCAGGCAGATTCCCCTGTCCCCTCGGGAAGGTGGACGGTGGGAGTGTGGGCATGCAGTCTCCATCTTGAGGCTGCAGAGGGGCTGGAGAGGCAGGGTCGGTGGCATGTGAGGCCACATTAAATCCACCCTGAGCCTGGCTGTTGTCTTCTTTCACTGGAGCCTGGTTGGGAGTGCCACATCATTTGGAACTGGGTGGTATGTTGCACAGTAAAAATAAATGGTTTAATGGAGATTTTAATCCTCCAGCCATGTTCTTTATTTTATATCTTGCAAAGCTTTTTTGTTGTCATTCTGTATTTCTGTCTTCACAACAGCCCTGCAAGTCAAGCCGGGCAAACATCCTCCCCCTGTTATAGAAATAGGATAACAGAGGCCTGGAGGGGCTGAGTGGGTTGGCCGGGATCACACAGTGATCACACAGTGACTTAGCGTCAGAGCCACTGACCAGCACTACACCTCTTGGCTCCCAAACCAACACCCCTGGGCTCCGAAGGATACTGCGTGTTGGTGGCGGCCGTCTTTTGTCTGTAAGCTAAAGGGCTGCACAGCTGTTTTGCCAAGATGAAAGGATGGTTATTAAGTCTGAACCCTCACTTGACACAGTTGCAAGTTGGGGTTTCACCGATGTCAGTGCTGCCTTCTAAGTGCCTGGCCTCTGTGTCAGTCAAAAGGAAGACAGAGACCTCTTGGGTCAAGCCTCCCATGGTTGGCGCTGTGCAGGTGGGATGGCCGAGGGACCCTGAGGGCCGACACCCACCAGCCAGGTGTGCAGCGGGCTTCATTCTGCTGCCTACTGAGTTGCAGTGTGAATGTTGTAGTCCCATTCAATTAACGTGTTTGAAGGCCCAGCCCAAGGTCATCTCTGTGTCTGTAACTCCTGCTCTGAGACCATCGCTATCCCACAGGCACCAGTGACTAGCGATTCAGTGAATGAATGAACGGTGTTTGTGAAAATGCCTGGTGAACAGCAAAGCTTTTTACATTTGTAAGGAATCATTGCTATTACTACTTAAAATTTTATAACCAAGGCAGCAGTTTGCTCTGGCAGGAAGAGCACTAGATTCAGAGTCAGGTTTGAAGGTTGGGGCTGCCTCTAGCTTCCAGAGGGAATTGGGCAAGTCACTTAGTCTTCTGATCTTTCCCCATCTATAAAACCTTGCTGGCCTCAAAGGATTGGTGTGAAGATCAGGATAACTTTTTTTTTTTTTTTTAACGGTACTAAGGAATCGAACCCAAGAATGTTCTACCACTGAACTATATCTTCAGCCCCCTTTATTTTTATTTTGAGAGAGGGTCCGGCTAAGTTGCCCAGGCTGGCCTTGAACTTGCAATATTCCTGTCTCAGCCTCCCCAGCAGTTGGGATTACAGGCATGGAGGATCAAAATAATTTGAAGAAGAGCTCTGGAAACTGTAAAGAGTTGTGCCTAAATAACAAGTTGTTGTGTTATAAGTACAAATTAACATTCACTGGGCGTGATGGTGCATGCTTGCAATCCCAGTACTTGGAAGGCTGAGACAGGAGGATGGCAGGTTCACAGCCAGCCTCAGCTACTTAGTGAGGCCCTCTGCAACTTAGTGAGACCATGTTTCAAAATAAAGAGTTAAAAACCAGGTGTGGTGGCACACACTTGTAATCCCAGTTCTTGGGAGGTTGAGATTGGAGAATCCGGGTTTGTGGACAGCCTTACCTACTTAGTGAGGCCCTCCGCAACTTAGTGAGACCCTGTTTTAAATAAAGAATAAAAAATAAGACTGGGGGTGTAGCTCGGAGGTAGAATGCTCCTGAGTTCAATCCCAGTACAAAAAAAAAAAAAATTGACATTCTATTGAAAAATTGACAGGATAATTGGAGTCTGCAGGAATTGCTGTCATACCTAGATCTATTTTCTTGGATATTTAAAAAATCTTGTTGTGAATAATATTTTTCAACAAGTAATATAGCAAATTGCTTTCGACATTTTTTTCAGAGAGAGGAAGGATAGATTGAGTTTTGCATTATGGTCAAAATTTATAAATGACTCACTCTTCTCAATGAAAAATAGACTTTTTGTTTCCATATAATTGCTCCCAAATTATTTCTTGTATTCCAGAATAGCCACCAACTTGACCATAACCAGACTTACATAGGCTAAGAAGAATTTCAGCGTCTCTATAAATGTTAAAGTCATTCCCAGGCAACAATTCTACCCATCCCATAGTCACCTGGTTCCCTTACCTCTTAGAAATTCTTCTTAGGTTTAGAAATTACTAGTCATTTCTAAAATGTCTTTTGGTTAAAGAAAAAATTCAACTGCAAGATAATCTCCTTCGGAAGAAGTGAAGAATTCCTCCGTAAATATTGAGAGAGACATCCAGTGACGGCTCAGATTCAGAAAAAGAATCAAGTCATTTTCTCCCCCTGAAATGATCTTTCATGGCACTCTTCTCCTTGGTCTCGGTTTTACTGTAAAACCCTGACATCCTATTTGCGTTAACGAGGAAAAGCTGATAGCATGGAAATGCCCTTAGAAACAGCCATTTACCTCAGCTGAAGCCCCTGGAAGAGCTGCCGAGACTTGTAGTTGCTTTTTCTGATTGCTTGGGCTTGGATTTCCAACATACATTTCCAGTTAATTCTGGAACCCAACACTCCTTTTAATTTTACACCAGGGTTACTGTTTTTCTCTTATGGTAAAACAAGTTGTATTTTAGAGGACAGTTTGATAGAATGCTGGAGATTCTGCAAGGGGGTAGGAAAGCTGGCAAATCAAAGGTATAAACCACCTTTCTGGAAAAATTTTAGTCCAAGGGGCTTGGATACAGACCTTGGTTGACCACTTGGTCTTGTGTAACCCCGAAGGAAGCCATTTCACCTCTGTGAATCTTGTTTACACTATAGAGGGTACCTATTCATTTATTTGTTCATTCACTCCTTGATTCATTTAAAACAACTTATGTGCTTAGAACTATGGAGCATCAAATGGGAAAACTGACTGGAAGGATTTTTGTAAACTGTAAAATGGCAGATGCATATGAAAGAATTTTGATAATACGAAACATCCTTGCTAGTGCTGTCCAATAGAAATATAATGCGAGCCGGGCATGGTGGTGCATGCTTGTAATCCCAGCATTCGGGAGGCTGAGACTGGAAGATCCGGGTTCTCGGCCAGCCTCAGCTACCTAGTGAGGCACTCTGCAACTTAGTGAGACTCGGTTTCAAAATAAAGAATAAAAAATAGGGCTGGGGGTGTAGCTCAGAGGTAGAATGCCTCTGAGTTCAATCCCCAGTACTGCAAAAAAAAAAAAAAAAAAAGAAAAGAAATATAATGCGAGCCGTGCATGCAATTTAAAATTTCCTATTAGCATATTAAGAGAAGTAAAAAAAAAAAGCAAATATAGCCAATTTTAATTATATATTTTCTTTGACCTAGTGTATAAAATTATCATTTTAGCATATAGCCAATGTGAAAATTATTAGTGAGATATTTTATATTCCACTTTTTTTTGTACTAAATTTTAAAAATCCAACCGGGTGTGGTGGTGCACGCTTGTATTTCCAGTACTTGGGAAGCTGAGACAGGAGGATTGCAAATTCAACACTAGCCCTAGCAACTTAGCATGTAGCTCAGAGGTAGAAAAGAATGCCCTTGGGTTCAATCCTAGTAACACAAACACACACACACACACACACACACACACACACACAATCTGATTTATAGTTTATATTTACAGCATATCTTAATTCAGACTAGCCACATTTCAAATGTTCATCCATTTTGCTGGTTCCTTGTGGCTAAGCTTCTTTCTCCTTGGGTCTTAGGTATTATGAGACAGGAAGCATCAAGCCTGGGGTGATTGGAGGATCCAAACCAAAGGTCGCCACGCCCAAAGTGGTGGAAAAAATCGCCGAGTATAAACGCCAAAATCCCACCATGTTTGCCTGGGAGATCAGGGACCGGCTGCTGGCAGAGCGAGTATGTGACAATGACACGGTGCCCAGTGTCAGTTCCATCAACAGGTGAGGGGCTGGTCCTCGTGGTGGGGGAGGGCTGGGGATGTGGGAGTTCGGGGGGGTTCTGTGTGTTCCTTCCCTGAGGATCTGGTCTCTCCTTTTATCGAGGCCCCTTAGGAATTGGTGGACAAGAGGGACAGGATGTCTCTGTCACCTCTCCTCTTCCTTCTCTTCTCCTTTTCCCTCCAAAGTGGGTAGGAGTCCTCGTCCTAGGGAGGGGAGACAATGCCAATCCTCTGGCTGCTTGGGAATTTCTGGAATCCAGAGTGATTTCCATTACTCCCTTCACCATCGTTGTCCTGGCTCGGGTTTCACAAATGGCCCTCCCTGTCCCTGCCAGCTGAGGCTCAAGGTCTTAGTGCTGACACATCTCAGAGATTCCCAGGAAGAAGATCTTCCCTCCAGTTTGGGCAGAGGTTGGGCACTGAGTGTGGGGAGCAGAGCCCTCACGTGGGGGTGGGGGATTTGCTTCCTTGTTCCAGTTCTGCCGTCAATTTGAAGTGGGATCTGAACAGGCTCTTGTTATCTGAGAGCCCGGGGCCCTGGAGCTTGTGATGTAAGTCTTCTATCTCCAGGAATGAGGTCCAGGATGCTAAGATGCTCTGGAGTGAGGGAATTACCCTCTCCCAAACTCCCCCAAATCTCACCCTTGGAGAGAGGGACCCAGAGAAGCACCGGGGGCCAGACCGGGCATCTGGCAGCTTTAGATACAAAGTAACTTATTTTCTTTCCTTTTATGGGGGTTGAACCCAGGGCCTCATGTATACAAGGCCAGTGCTCTACCACAGAGCTATATCCCCAGCCCTAAAAAAAAAAAAAAAAAAAAAAAAAAAAAAATTCTGGAAGAAAGTTTCCTGTTGGATTCAGGGATGAAGTTGTGAGATGGACAAAAATGATTGTTCTCTAAACTCCACAGAGAAAAGAGAAGCAGCAGACTGGAATTTGAACAGTTGCCATTTCTCCAAGGTCACACTCCTACAGCGTGCCGAGAAGACAGGGGGATAGGGCACACAGGTTTTCAACAGTCTCTGTTCTAGACCGAGGTTCTCACAGGCACGAAGTCTGGACAGCTTAGATGAAATTGCTGAGGAGGCAGCAGTGACCTGGTGGCTTTGGGAGAAGGGATAGCATCTGTTTCTCTTCTGGATTATGATGGCCTCCAATGTGTTTTGTTTTTTGCAGTGCTGGGGATTGAACCCAGCGCCTTGTGCATGCCAGGCAAGCACTCAACTTCTGAGCTATATCCTCAGCCCCTGCAAGTCCCTGCAAGTCCCTGCAAGTTCCTGGAAATCCCCTACTTCTGGCTCACTGCAGGATTTCCATTACACAAAAAGCAATGGGACTTTTTTCAGGACCTTCAAAAGCATAGATGTGGCAACACATCTGCCTAAAGTAACATTGGAGCAGTTCACCTGCTCTGCAGAGGAACCTCCGCCAAGCCCCTGGTCAGCTTTTGGGGGCTCACAGGTTTCCCAAATAGGGTATACATGTCATTAAGTGGTTCACAAAATAACTTTGGGTGGACCATGAGGATCACGAGTTCTAATGCTTTATGTGGGACCAGGCAGATAATGCACTGAGGGAAGCAGGCCAGGTGTAAGACTTTATGGAGTGACAGAGTCTGTGGCAAACTAGACAGAACAAGACCTACTAAACGGGCAGTTGCTTCTCAGCTTCAGATGAGTGCTGCCAGGAATGTGAACCCAATGTGTGCCAGAGGGTTTCCATTCTTGAAGAGAAGCCAGAAACTAGGACCTGTGTATTCATGTGTGTGTGCGTGCATGTATATGTTTACGTGAAGTCTCTGTATTGTTAAACAGTGGTAACTAATTTAAAGCATTACACACTCACCAGGATCTGGTTTATATCCTTTGTAATGCAAGGATGAAAACTGATTTGTGATGAATTTATCTTCATGTATTTTAGAGAAATATAAGTGGTGCCCCAAATCAGTGAGCTTGTGAACTTTGTGAATTTTCACCACCCATTCACAGTAAGGGACTATTATGCCTTAAAGAATGCGTTTATGTAAGTCAGAAAGTAAGTTATCGGAAAGAAACGTGTGGAACAAAGAGAGCAGTAGTTGGAGATGTGGCAAAGGCTGCGAAGGGGGTCTTGACTGAGTGGCACAGGGACGTCACCAGTCGGCCGATGCTTGGGGAGCTGGGGCCATGGCTGGCCGTGGGGGCTGCCTGTGTGTCCTGGTCCATGCCTGCGGCTGGCTGGTGCATCTCTAAGCTGCCTTCACATCTGTGGGCTCCTGCAGCCCTCCAGACCTGACTCTCTCCCATGGCAGGTATAGAAACTGAGGCCCAGATGGTGGGGTTCAGGGGAAAGGTGACCTTAAGACAGAGATGAGAGTGGAGTGGGTGATGAAAGGAACACTGGTCTCCTTTCACCAGTGTCCTGTAGGACTCTGAGGGGGACAGAACTGAGGATCTCTGAGAAGATTGGAGTAAAGCAGTCATTCCTGCTAGCCTGGCGGCCAGCGGCTGTTTTGTGGTCTGTCTGCCTGCCGCATCCCTCCATGACCCTCAGCCCCTTCCAGTGCTCCTTTCTGGGAGCACTCTGGCTCCTCACTGCACTCTTCAGCGGGAGAAGCTTAAGGAGAAGCTTAAGGAGAGGGATTCCCTTCTTTCCCTCACAGGGCAGCCTGAGCCTGGGCTGCACCTGTGTTATTTCCATATGAAGGCAAAACTCCCCTTGCATTTAAATGAATTTGGCTTCTAAATACCTGGAAAATACCAAATGTCACCCTGTAGGGGGGTCCTCAGCTCTCCCAGCCTGTCTTCCTAGCGGCAACTTCTCACCTTTGCCTCTTCCAAGCAGTTAGGCATGTAGGTGGTGGTGAATTACATATGTAGCTATTCTGGTGGCCACAAGGTCTTCTCCACTGGCCATCCATAGAAGCGTGTCCTTTTTGGTATCTTCAGGGAGCAACCTCGGAAATCATGATGGACACAGGGTTAGGCAACACTGAACAGATTCTGCTAGACTTATGGGAAATTTCCTGGGACATAAAGCACATTGTTCATCTGGCTGCTGAAGGACCGCTGTGTGCTGGGATGCTTGGAAGGCAGCCTGAGTGTCAACTGGAGGTCCCAGAGCTGACCCAAGTGATATGTGGAATGGGGCCTTTAAACCAGGGGCCAAATAGTGGGGACAAGTGGCATTTCCAGTTAAGAGGGGCAACTCTGTGTAGCACCAACTGGTTACTATCATGTGAGAATATGGGGCCCCAATTGCTAGGTGTTCTGATTTTTTAAGAGAAACTAGAAATCAGGTATTTATGGAAAAGTTCACAACGTATACATATGAGCTACTAATTCAAATAAAAATAAATATTCTGTGCAGGGGCTGGAGGTAGCCTGGGGCAAGAGTTTGTTAATTCTAACTTGGGCAGTAAGTCTTCTGGGGTTGCTTGCTCCCTTCCTTTCTCTTCTCCACCCAGGACCCCTCAGCTTGTCCAGCTGGAGTCCAGGTTTCTGGATTCTCAGCACAGATGGTGGCCTGTGCTTCTTTTTGTATGGATGGCAGTTTCATCAGGGCCGTTGACATGGTGTTTCTTCAGCCTCAGCTCCCTCTTTTCACGGCACCGTGATTTTCTCTTTCAGTGTATTTTATTCTTTTTTGTACTGGGGTATTCTACCTCCAAACTATACCCTCAACCCATTCCATTTTTTTGTTTTGAAACATGGTCTCACTAGGTTGTTGAGGATCTCATGGAAGCTGTCCTCCAACCTGTGATCCTCCTGTCTCATCCTCCCAAGTACTGGGCTTACAGGTGTGTACCACCGCACTCAGCTTCTTTCAATGTAATTTCATGAGGGGTGATGGTGGATGGTGGTGAGAAGAGCTAGTTTTTCAGAGTTAAGGGGGTGATGTTGAAATGGGATCCTTAAGCGCCTAGAATATGTAAAGGCTCTTGAGGTTTTAACCCTCAAATTCTAAATGGATTTTGAATCCAAATAGGCTTTATGCTTCATAGAGGATAATTTAGTAGTGGGACTACTTTGATTGTGGCTCAAAGAAAAGTGCTCAGGCATGAGAGCTGGGATCCTGGGGTGCCTTGCTGTGTAACCCTGGGCAAGTCACTTGAGTACTCTAGGCTTTAGTTTCTTCATCCATAGGAAGAGGTTTTTTTTTTTTTTTTGCGGTACTGGGAATTGAACTCAGAGGCATTCTACCTCCGAGCTATACCCCCAGCCCTATTTTTTATTCTTTATTTTGAAACAGGGTCTCATTAAGTTGCAGAGTGCCTCACTAGGTAGCTGAGGCTGGCCGCGAACCCGGATCCTCTGGTCTCAGCCTCCCAAATGCTGGGATTACAAGCGTGTGCCACCATTCCTGACTCATTAGGAAGAGTTTGATTGCTAAGCTCCCTTCTTTGTTGGACCAGAGGATGTTCAGATGGCATCCAGGGTCACACTATGCTCAGCAACATAAGGATGAGCTTTTTTTTTTTTCTTTTTAACAGGACTGGGGATTGAACCAAGGGCCTTATGCATACTAGGCAAGTGCTCCGCCACTGAGCTACACTCCAAGACAAGGATATGCCTTTCAGTGTTGACTGCCAATTAGTCCCCACTGTCTCTGACTTGGAAAAGGTTCCAAGTGTGCTCTTATTGGAACAGGTCTTGATGATAGCTTGACACTTTTTAATTTTGATTATTATTAATTATTGTTTTTAGAATTGCTAGGATTCAGTTAGGCTTGCTCTTCCCGTCACCATTTCTTAGTGGAAGATGAGACTCTTCGTTTTTACTTGGCGGCTGCTGCAAGCAGATGGGAAAAATTCTCTCTCCCCTGGGGGCAGCTTTGGAGGCTTCCCTTTAACTGTAGGATCCCTCACAGAGTGCCATTGCAGCCTTAAAATAGTGTATGAGGAGATGAGGAGAATCCCCTGTGCTTTTTTTTTTTTTTTTTTTTGCAGCATTGGGGTTTGAACCCAGTGGCATTCTACCTCCAAGCTACACCTCCAGTCCTATTTTTTTATTCTTTATTTTGAAACAGAGTCTCACTAAGTTGCAGAGAGTCTCATTAAGTAGCTGAAGCTGGCTGCCAACCCGGATCCTCCTGTCTCAGCCTCCCAAGTACTGGGATTACAAGAACGTGCCACCACACCCGGCATTCCCATGTGCTTTTTTTTTTTTTTTTTTTTTTTTTTTTTTTTGGTACTGGGGATTGAACTCAGGGGCATTCTACCTCTGAGCTACACCCCCAGTCCTATTTTCTATTCTTTATTTTGAAACAGGGTCTCACTAAGTTGCAGAGAGCCTCACTAGGTAGCTGAGGCTGGCCGAGAACCCGGATCCTCCGGTCTCAGACTCCTAAGTGCTGGGATTACAAGCGTGTGCCATCATGCCTGGCTTCCTATGTGCTTTTTAAGACAAATGTAAAATATATGGGAGTTTTAAAGTTGAAGCTGGCTATTAATCTTTATGAAGACACCACTGAGAATTATAAGCATCTAACATTTATTGAGCATTTACTATGTATCAGCCACTTCTAAGTAGTTAATTAGCTTAATCCTAATAATAACCCCATGAAGTAAGAATGATTCTTGGTCCCATTTTGCAGATAAAGCAATGGAAATAGAGAAGTCAAGTCATTTACCTAAGGTCACGTAGCTGGTAAATCACAAGGCTGGAATTTGAACTCTAGTAATTTGATTCTGGAGCACTATACACTTAATCTCTATGCTTCAGGTGCCTATCAATGATGTATGACAATTGATAATGCTTTGCCAATGATTTAGAAATATTTTATGAGGAAAATATGAGTTTCTTTGCTTATATACAATTTAATAAAAAGTTCAAACTTTAGTGGAAAATTGTTTTATTTTCCCACACATTTAATATACAGACAAGCTATATTTATATCTGGAATATCAATATTTTCACCTATCCAGTTATACCTCTGTAGACACATACATACAAAGAAGATGAGACACAAAAATACAAAAACTAGATCAGATGCCAACTTTATTCCAGGTGGTCAAAAAGGCTGCCTCACTTCCAGCACTTTGTCCAACCTGCTCTGTGTTTGCTTAGTTTTAGTAAGTGGATTGAATATTGGAGAAAACAAACAAACAAACAAACAAATAAACAAACAAACATACACACACACATACTCTGAATGTTTTGAGGCAGCACTTAAGCTGACTCATCAGAAAAGGATAAAATGTTCTTTCCTGCGCTCAGGTGACCAGGACTGCAGGGGCCTGTGGGTTAGGCTGGAGGGTGAGTGGAAAAGTCCACTGTAAGCCATCAGGTGAGGATGCTGGTGCCACACTGGAAGGTCAGCGAGGGCAGAGCCTGCTGCCCAGGGAGTTTCCAGGGAGGCACCTGCTGCTCCTGTCCTTCTTCCTTTGCACGAGCTAGGGACCCAGCACAACCTTGAAATGAACTTCCAGATGTAATGGTCTAGCATGTGGAAAAGCTTCTCACAGAACATGGCATAAAAAGAGCAGGATACAAAATTGTGTACATGGTTTAATCCTGATTTTGTTAAGGGAAAATGGGTGTTTCTAAATGTGAACGGGAATGTTGTCATAAAGGAAATACTCCAAAATGTGATTTTGGATATCTTCTGTATACTTTTCAAATAGTCTACAATGACCATGCATTATTACTTTTATAATGAGACCAAAATTTAATAATGTCCTGGGTATTGAACCCAGGGCCTTCTACCAGGGCTACACCCCAGACTTATTTTATTTTTTATTTGGAAACAGGATCTTGCTAAGTTGCTGAGAGCCTCACTAAATTTGCTGAGGCTGACTTTGAACTTGTGATCCTCCTGTCTCAGCCTCCCAAGTACTGGGATTACAGGCATGCACCACCACACCCAGCAATAAATGTCCTTTTACAAAGGAATAGTTTGAGGCTGAAATAGAACTCTTCCAAAGAAGTTGAACATTTTATTAGTATATACCCTTCTTGCAAATGCCAGGGAAGGGATTTTCTTGTCGATCCCAAAGGGATGTTGGCTTGGCTCTGTTCTGTGTACAAAGATGCATGGGACTCATGGTCTCCTGGGGGTCCCATGTGTTCTCCCAGCTGGAGGTTTATAATCTAGGCTCCCCAGAGTCCAAGGTTCTGCAGAAGAACATCAGGGCTGCCAGGTGGCAAAGGGAAGTCAGTACCAATATTATTTCTTTTAAACACTGGGTTTTGGGTAAGGTTTTTATTCTTTAAAAAAAAATTTTAAAAGGATTTAATTGCTTAAAATAAGCAAAGAACGGACTGTTCCAGCTCTTTCACTGTATTGAGGCTTATGATGAAATGGACCCCCTCAAGGTCACCATCAAGTTCATGTTAGAACTGGAACAAGATCTGTGGAAAGACAGGCCAGGATACCCCTGACTGCTAACCCTGTGGAGCCTTTCCATGAGGTTTTGTAGGAAGCAGGCTTCCTTTTAGTAAAACCAAGCTCAAGTGCTATCTCCTGGCAGCTTCTTAACCTTCCCTTGTCTCAGAGTGACACCTATGTCCCCTCCCTTGGTCACTTCCCGTGAGTAGAGATTGTGGAGTTAGAGCTCCATCTGAGAGAGGGATCCTCACCTATAATCACAAGCATCCCCTTTCTTCACAAGAGGCACTCAGGGCCCAGAGAGGGAGTGCAAGTTACCTAAAGACACCCAGGGAGATAGGGGCTGATTTGGGAATAGTCTGTAATTCTTCCAGCCCCCCTAACTCCCACCTGGCTCATTATCTCCAGCTTGGGTATGGGTTTTCTGGTTGTCTGTGCATAGCTGGTTGAGGTCTTTTCCATTCCTGATGGTAAATAGCCATTTATTTTTTTCCATCTCCCCACAGGATCATCCGGACAAAAGTACAGCAGCCTCCCAACCAGCCAGTTCCAGCTTCCAGTCACAGCATAGGTAAGAAGAACTTTTGAAAAAAATTTGAAAATCTAATGGGCTCCAAATATTCTAAAGAACTTTTAATCATTCTTATGGACAGATAATTCTGCATAAAACACTTCGGCACACGTACTAATGTGCCTTCTTTGTCATTCTCCAAGGGCTGAACCTGGTAAATGAATTTTATAAATACTGCTAAAAGGTTTTGAATTTTACTGATTATTATGATAAATAGCTTTCACCATGAGACAGAAAATTGAAATCTAAGCCAAAAAAAAAATCCACTAATGGGGGTCTATAGAATGTCAGATAATTAAAGTAATAAATCAAGAAAGGGATACTTATTCATAACATTTTCTGCATCATTAGTCAGTAAGTAGTTTTGAATGTGTTTTTTTCTTCTATCAACCAGCCCTTCTACAATTCTTTGTGCACTTGCAGTCTTGAGTGAAGATGTAGCAAAACTTCCCAAACTTTTTTTCTCTCTCTCTCTGTTGCTTCGATCTCATGTACTCTGTGAACTGTCAGGGCTGCCGGTGGGGTTTCCAATGCTCATGGGTGAAGTCTGAGGGTGCCCAGGACCTTGTAAGAGTGGAGTCCCATCTCCTACTGTTCAACAAGAGTTCAGACATTTCCCCTGCCTCCTCTTCAAAGATGAGCTGAAAGTAACACGTGTTTATTTAAGGCATATTATTTCCCCATGTGGGACAAAAGAAATACCTCTAGCTGGGGGAAAGTTACTCTATTGTAAGAAAGTAGGCAACCATCCAGCAAGCTCTGACAGGTCAGGATGATCCTACAGTCCCTGTGACTTCTACGTGGTCACACCTCAGCTTGTGCCACCTGTCCATGCCTTCGTCACTGTCAATCTTTCCCTGAAGACTTGAACTTTCCATGGTGCTGGGGAACTGTTTATAATTCCAATTCTGTCATTAACTCACCCAGTGAACTGTGAAAGTCCCTTCACCTCTCTGAGACTCAGTTTCCTCTTTGGTGGATGGAGGGACAGAGGTGAGGTGTTTTCTGAGGTTTCTGATCATCCAAGGTCACCTCTTTGGATAAAGCTGAGAAAGAATTCCTCCCTGCCTTGAGATAACTCTTCATTTAGCAATGCATTCAGAAAGTGTTTGCTAAGCCCCTGGTGTGGACCGTGGCTTTGGAGATCAATGCTACAACGGGGCAGGACAAAAATCCCTATTCTTAAGGGCTTCTTACTCTAGTGAGGGAATATAGTGAAAAGAAGTTTGTCACACTGAGATGAATCGAAAGAAGGTATGGGCACTGGGGGAGCAGAAGGAAGGGAGCTGGCAGCTCTGTTGGGCTGGGGGGAGAGGGTGGAGGAAGACTTCCTGGGGGGATGTTTGTGGCTGAGATTTCACTTGTGGCTTTAACTGTTTCAGGTCATGAAGCAATGAAAATCAAATGAGTTGTAACTGATAATATTCTATCAATAGGTTTAGAGGAATCTTTCTGCTGTAGGTCAGCAGAATAGTTTGTTTTGTTCCAAAGCTTTTTATTAAAACTACATCTCTAGCCAGGTGTGGTGGCGCACATTTGTAATCCCAGCATTTGGGACGCTGAGACAGGAGGATCCGGGTTCGAGGCCAGTCTCAGCTATGTAGTGAGGTCCTCCACAACTTAATGAGACCCTGTTTCAATATAAAGAATAAAAAATAGGGCCGGGGGTATAGCTCAGAGGTAGAATGCCCCTGAGTTCAATCCCCAGTACTGAAAAAAAATAAAATTAAAAAGACCAAAAAAACCAAAAACTACATCTCACATGTATATAACCCCTTACAGTTATTATTATCATTATTATTACTGTTTTGGTACTGGGGATTGAACCCAGGGATATTCTACCTCTGAACTACACCACCAGGTCTTACTTTTTCTTTTCTTTTCTTTTTTTTTTTTTTAATTGGACCACCAGGTCTTACTAAGTTACTGAGGGTTTTGTTAAGTTGTTGAGGCTGGCTTCAAACCTATAATCCTCCTGTCTCAGCCTCCCAAGTACTAGGATTATGGGGTTACACCATTTTGCCCAGCAACCTTTTATAGTTTTGACACTTACTAAGCATAAACTGAAGCTTAGATTAAGTAACTATCCTGAAGTCACGTTGCCAGGAAGGGATGGTACCAGAACTGAAATGGGGATCCTTTGAGCCCAGCACAATCACAAAACACCTAGCCAAATGTCATTGCCTATAGCATGGCAAGCATGCATTAAATGTGGCTGTTGTTGTTTAAAGTATCAAGTGACCTGTGATCCTCTTTCTTTCTCTGTTCTTTGCACCTCAACACAGAGCAGGTCTTGAGATTTACATAAATCTATTTTGAGGAGCTTTTTCTAGCGAAGGAAAAGAGAAGTTAATGATTTCTGCTTCTGTGTCTCTTAAGGATGATCTAACATCAAACTCAAATATAAGAAGAAAGAGACTTTGCCCTCTAGGTCTGTGGGAGCCAGGAGCTGGATCTGCTCCAAGGAAAGGAACAGGGTCCCCACCACGTCTAGCAATTTCTTACACTTTAGAGCAAAAGCCCCACTCCCCCCACCGCCTCAAGCTAGTTATAGCCCAAGGAAATCTGTCTGAGATTGGTCTGTAGGTTTTAGTGAACCAAGGAAGAATTCCCACAGCCCTTAAATGGAAACTCAGCTTTACAGGTGGAGAGGACCCTGTAAGGACTGGGTCTCCCCGTGGACTCTGGGTTTGGGAGCTGGAGTCAATGCACAAAAGTCCCCCCACTCCCATCCTTTTCTTTAGGGTCTTAGAGGCTAGACATCAGTCACAAGTCATTGGCCTCTGTCCCCATTTCTGGACAGGGGACATCTAGACCTCAAGTGAATAGACCTGAGACTGAGGTCCAGTGCTGCTGACCAGCTAGGTGACTCTGAATCACCTCACCTTGTGGAGCCTCAATCTCATTTGTTAAGTAGGAATAAATAGTAGCACTCTGGGCTGTCCCAAAGCAGTGAAAAGCATTGCATGAATGTGAGGCACGTTATTGTTCTTTATTATTAATTGATGAGGAATAGATTAGTTATAGGGTTTTAGACTTCAGGGTCTGGCTCTTACTAGCTGTGTGACCTGGCACAAGTCACTATATCCTCGGAGCCTTGCTCCCCTCCCCTTTCCAATGAGGTAAATACAATTACTTAGCTTATAAGATTGCTCTTAGAATTAAATGTGATAATGCCTGCCACAGAGTAAGTTCTCAGGAAACATTCGATATCACTATTGTTATAATTAAGATTAAAAATAAAATCTCGGTAAACATGAAGGAGAAAAGACAGGAAGGAAATATAAAAAGAGAGGGCAGCTTGCTGTTTGGTGGGCTGTAAGGGTGCAGCTATCTGCATGCCTGGGTGGGTGTGTGAGCGGGAGTCAACAGGCCTCAGCAGCTCCTCCAGATCTTTTTTTAGTGCTGGCTAGTGATGGATGCCAGCTGCCCTCTTCTCTTCTCTATAACCCTGGGTCCTGCATCCTTGGACTGGCTGGATTTAAGCAAATTCCTATTCCTATTTCCTTCCTTCCCTTCCTTCCTTCCTTCCTTCCTTCCTTCCTTCCTTCCTTCCTTTGTTCCCTTCTCCCCTTCCTTCCTTCCTTCCTTCCTGCCTGCCTGCCTGCCTGCCTGCCTGCCTGCCTGCCTGCCTGCCTGCAGTGCTGGGGACAGAACCCAGGGCCTTACACATGCTAGGCAAGCACTGGACCACTGAACTACAAGTTCACTGAATGACAAGGGAACTAGCAAGTTCTCTTTCTACTCTGTCCTCATGTTCCTTCTTGGATGGTCAGTTCTCCTTGCTGCCCACACTCCCCATTTCCCCAGGAGCAGAGAACCTGGGAAAAACAGCCAAAGCCCATGTGGTGGCTGCCACAGGGCAGGTGTCCCCAGGCTAGCACCCCACCCAGTGTACGGTAAGCGCCTTTGTGACAGGCCAGCACTGGTGCCCTCCACCCCTCAGTTCCTGCTAGCCCTGACCGCCCCTCTTCCTCTGCAGTGTCCACAGGCTCTGTGACACAGGTGTCGTCGGTGAGCACGGACTCGGCCGGCTCGTCGTACTCCATCAGCGGCATCCTGGGCATCACGTCCCCCAGCGCTGACACCAACAAGCGCAAGAGAGATGAAGGTAAGAGATGCAGCTCTGTCGAGGGCAGAGACAAAGGGCTCTGTTTGGGGTGTTTGGTGAGGGTGGAAGCAAAGGTCCTGTCCAGCACCCTGCTACCTGCAGAGGACTGGAGTTCCCAGGGCCCTGTCCTTCCTGCAGGGGACTGGGAGGGACAGACAGGCACCTTGCAGGGACTGTGGGTTCTTTGCCGGTATCCTCCCCTTTTTACCCCTGGGGTGGCCAGGCAGAGCCCTGGTGGCTGACCTTTGATGCCTGGGGGACCCTGTGCATGGAGGATCTGAGCACAACACCAATGTCCCCTTTGGGGGGAGCCTTGGAGGGGAGAGAGGGAGCTGGGCAAGGCAGCCGCCACCCTTTCCTGCAGAGACAGGAACACATGGGTGGAGGCTGCAGGGGTGGGTACACTTCTCAGTAGAGAAGGCCTTTAGCTTCTGCGAAGGTGGGGTGTGGAGGAAATTAATAACCACCTCATCTTTGCCCTTGGGCCTGGAAGGAAGGAGTACAGGGGCCTCATGGGGTTACACAGATGACAATCTTGCGGACTGTTTTTTGTCAACTCCATGGTGTGCAGAGTGCTGCCTGGCTTCTGGAACCAGCCACATCTGTACATGCTGAACAGGGGCCCACCTAACCCCCGTCTCCTTCCTCTGGATGGGCTGCCAGCACTGCTGACATTAATCAGTTTGAGAGAAGAAACGACCCCCTGGGAGTCTGTAAAACCTTAGTCAGGAAAGGAAAGAAAAAAAAAAAAAAAAAAAGGGCCGTGGTGGTCCAGGGCCTGAGAGCAGCGTGACAGAAATCTTGATTCAATTATTCTGTTCCTCAGCACAATTCCCTTTCTCAGCTCCGTGTAAGGGATGTATGTTCTCCTGAGCACATGCCTAAGTACTTAAGATCTGTAACTAGAAAATTGAGTCGGCCCAGCGGTGGATTGGCCTGAGGTCTGTGTGCTCCAGGCAGCTCAGAAGCCAGGCCTGGGCCTCCGCTTGCAGCCGGGGGTGTGGGGATGATTCATGCAGTGACGCCCCCCCACTCACCTCTTCCCCTGCTCCAGACACTCTGGAGCAGATGTTGGAAGTCTTTAACTCAGTGGGTCGCTGTGCCACGCTGCTGCGGGAGGCGGCGGGCCTGCCATCTCTGTTGGTTTATGGGGTTGACGGAATCATCGCTTCTCCTGTTGTCACCTGGACTCACAGCAGATGTGCCACACTGCAGCCTGGCTATGTTTGCTCATGGCAGAGGGATGGGTTGTATCTCTCAGAGCCAGGGGATCCGGGCAGAGATTTTTGGAGAAAGAGCACATTCTAGTTTTCTATATACCAGCGGACAGGTCCCGATCTGGGAGTGTTGCCTTGCGGTGTTTGTGAAGTACTGGGGTGGCTTGCGGTCTGATCAGCGGTCACTCTTTGGCCTCTTGAGCTGCTTAAAAAAAGGGGTAGAGTGGTCAGACATGGGTAGTGTTAGTCTTAACTACTCTGTACTGGTCACGTCACTCCCTGAGGACTGGCGCACTTGAGGTATTGAGAGAGACAATGAAAAACTGGGCTGTGTTCAGGAGACTGTAACCTGGTTGGAGAGAAACCCATTAAGGCCCTGGGGGTGCTTTGAACAAAGAAGGGCTAGACTGGATTATTTCCTTGGAGTATTTGCAAGGCTGGCAAGGAAGGGAGAGAGGAATGAGACTTTGTTGCGAGGCAGTTTCAGCTTTGTATAAGAAGGAACTTTGTATGTATGAAAGTGGCCTAGGGATTACAGGGGATAACAGGGAGGTAGTGAGTGCCCCATCTCAAGGAGTATGTAAACAGACCAAGTGGCACTTGCTGGGCTGCTGTATGAGATCACTAGGAATCAGAAGTGGGACTGGATGATCTTTGCAATTCTTCCAAGTGCTGAAATGTATGGTAAAGTCCTGATCCACAGCAAGGCTTGGGAGGAAGCCCAGCCTGTGGTCTGTGAGCCAAGGGAGAATGACATGGTGGTCTTGGGAGCTTACAGATTGTGAAGTGTGGGGGCCCAAAGAGCAACCAGAACCACTGCCCGCCTCCTTGTCCTGCCTCACCAAGTTGAGCTGAGGGGCAGGCAGAAATGCCCTGGCTCACGTCAGGAAGGTGTCTGAAGGGGAGTACTGCGTAGTGCTCCCTATGTCCTTTCCCATCCTCCCCCGTATCTCCTTGGGTCCTTGCATTGGCTCCAGGGACAGGTGAGAAGGCAGAGATTGCCACCCCCCCGCCCCCCATTTTATTACAGGAAGTAGCCAAGGCCCCAGGAAGCGCCATGACATTGGGCCTGGGGTCGGGAGGAGATGGGAGCCCCTGAGGCCTCCATCCCCTGGTGTTGTCTGGGTAGAGCCTCCAGAGGGGCTCTTCAGGGTGGAGCAGGCTGGCCTGGCAGAGCCTAGGAATGGTGTAGGGAAGAGTTTCAAGCAGAGGGGTAGGGTTAGCAGGCTGGATGCTGTCGTCAGCATAGTGAAGTGAGACTTGGAACAGGGAAATGGAGACATAGCCAGGTACACCAGGGCCGGCCCATGCAGGTACAGACCACAGATTCCTGAGGGTCTGGCTTCTGGAATAAGGTCCAACCACAGAGGGTAGGCTGGCTAGCGGGAAGAAAGAGCAAGCCAATTGTAGACAAGAGAGAGTATGCCATGTCCGAGTTCCAGTGAGTGGACCAGCAGGGAGAGAGGTGACAAGGGGCTGGGGTGGCTCAGACAGTGACCCTGAACTTTTAGTCTGGAAGCAGGAGGGAGATAGTTTCGATGGGTTTAAGAGACTCAAGAAACATCCACCCTGCTGGTGTGGTGGTGCACGCTTGTACTCCCAGTACTTGAGAGGCTGAGATGGGAGGATCCGGGTTCATGGCCAGCCTCAGCTACTTAGTGAGGCACTCTGCAACTTAGCGAGACCCTGTTTCAACATAAAGAATAAAAATAGGGCTAGGGGTATAGCTTGGAGGTGAATGCCCCTGGGTTCAGCCCCTAGTACCACAAAAATAAATAAATAAATAAATAAATAAAGTTAAACATATCAGTTATATCAAAACAAAGTTGTGTTTAGTGGAAAAATATTTTATGTGGCTTCCGTTTTTAAATTAAAATTAAATGAAATTTAAAAACTTGTCCCTCAGTTGTATTAGACACATTTCAAGTGCTCCAAGTCACACGAGGCTAATGGCTACTGTGATGGGTAACACTGAACACAGAGTAGGTACTCAGTTGATGCTCTTTTGTGGCCTTTAAAGGGTTCATGATTAGTGAGGAGGGTGAGTGGGGGGGGGGCTCCTCAATCATGGGGCTTCCTCAGAAATCCCTGTTTGAGTAAAGAGTTCTGCAGCCAAAATAAGGTTAGAACACTGTCAGATGAGCAGACTGACAGTCTGAGCTGAGAGCCCTCAGAGAGGAGGCTGTGGCACTGGCCTCAGGAATCCCGCCCTGCTGGGGTTCAGAGACTGATGTGGTCCCTCCCTCTCCGGAAGGCCCGGAGGAGCTGGTGGTGGGGCTGGCCTTGGCAGGACAGGCAGGGCTGTGAATAGCGGCCATGGGTGAAAGGGTAGCCCCAGACCCTCTGTTGCTTCCTGGGCCTTTGATCTCTGGTGAGGCCTTCTTCCGCTGTCTCGAGGGCCCCCATTCAGGTCCCCTCGACTCCCCTCCTCCTCCCCAAGAGCTTGAAAAGCCCTGAACACGCCGAGGTCAGTGGAGTGAGAATCCCTTTCACCAGCTTAGAAAGCCGGCTGGTCCAGCACCAGTGTGGATTGTGGGGCCCGGAGGCTTCTCTGGGGGCGCCACGGGTACATTGCAGGTGGGGTTTCCGGCCCTCTGGGGCCTGGACTGCCCTCTGCCTCAGGAGGCACAGGAAGGGCTGCCAGGACCCAGAGGCAACCAGTCCAATGAGACCCCATGGGGAGGCTTGGGAGCTCCTGTAATGACTCTCCATCCCTCTGTCTTTTCTGTTTTTGTGTGTCTCCCCAGGTCTTTTGTTTGGGGGTACATCTCATTCTGTTTGTGTCCTGTTTATAGAACCTCTTCCTCTCTCATATGCATATACGCTCCTCTCTCTGTCTATATTCAATCTTGCTCTTTCGTGTGTGTGTGTGTGTGTGTGTGTGTGTGTGTGTGTGTTTTACTGGGGACTGAACTCAGGGGCATTCTACCTCTGAGCTATACCGCCCGTCCATTTTATTTTTTGTTTTGAAACAGGCTCTTACTAGATTGCTGAGAGTCTCTCTGTGTTGGTTGGGGAAGCTGTCCCTGAACTTGCAATCTTCCTGTCTCAGCCTCCCAAGAACTTGAATTATTGACTCTTTCTCTTTCTTACCAACTCTCCTCTCCTCCTCTGTCTTTCAGTCTGGGGTCCTAGCTGAGCCCTGAGCAGCAGACCTCCCCAGAAGCCAGAGTGTGGGGGCAGGGTTTCAGGGTGACAGACACTCAGTCTGAACGTGGGCAGGCCCTCGTCTTTTCTCCTTCCTAAGACCCTTTCCCTTTCCCGGTTACACAGACCTGTCTGCTGTCTCTAGGCTCTGGGGCAGAAGGTGGGAGGCTGGAGCAGAAATGGGGACAGCATGCTCAGATTTCCCGGAGGGAATGTCCATGAGGCAAAGTCGGGATTCTTGAGTCAAGAGTTACAGGCAGCCCTTGTGGCACCAAGATTCCACACACCTCTGCTCTCTGGAGAGACCCCAGGAGGTGCTGAGGCAAGGACACAGGCTCAGGGGCCAGGGAGGAGCAGGCCTGGGGACTTGCCGTGCTGAAATCTTTGGCATGCTAGGTGATCTCTCTGAATCTCTATTTTGTTATCTGGAAAACAGGTGACACAAGGTTCTGAGGACAAAAGCAGGTGGCTCCCACGGAGGGCTTTACCCCAGGCCCCATGGTACTGGTGCTTACTAAGTGGCCACTGGGGACTTGCAGAGGAGGCTGGGCGCGGTTGGCAGGCTCTGGCCGAAGTTCTGTTTGGCTGCTGAGACCGCTGATTTGCCCACCGCACACTTCCTGTTTATAACAGTCTACACTGCGGGCTCTGGAGGAACCCAGTGAGAAGCCAGGAGCCCCTGGGCATCTAGGCTGAACAACAGTGCCCCCAGGTGTCAGCCTCAAAAGCAAGGGCCCCTGATTTCCTTTTCTGCCTTCTTCAGACTTCAGAGACTTCATCCCCCCTTCGCAGAGGAATGACAAGGCTGCACCCCAGTTTTCCACCAAGAGGCGCCCCAAATGATGGAGGCCTCTGGGGTGGTAGGCAGATGGCAGAGAGACAGGCTGAGGAGGGCTGGGAGTCTGAGGGGCTCTTGGGGCCACTTGCTTGGACGCTGGAGAGCAGCTGGGACGTCCCCCTCCGGTCATTAGAGGGAGAACCAGGCTGGGGAGCAGGAGGGCTGCCTGGGTGAGAGAATTGGCTCCTCGGAAGCCCTGGCCATCGTCTGCCTTTTGATATGACACATCTCAGCTCCCTTCTCCCCTCCTTCCTTCCATTCTCACCTGCTGTCCTCACCTTTGAAAGTCACTGTGACCCTACCCATCGGTGTATCACCCCGGGTAGGGGGGCTCACTGATCCTCAGGGGTCTTACCATGGTGGCCCCCTTGCCTCCTTTCTTTGTTTCCAGGCCCCATGTGCTCTCTGAGCTGTCCGTGCCATTCCCCGGCAGAGCCTCTGCCTGGAATGCTGGCCTGAGGCAGGGCTCTTGGCCTGGCGTGGTTGTCCAGAGCCAGCCCACTCCCCTGGGGGACGGTCAGTGATGGGCCCTTACTGCCTCACACCTGGCTAGGCCCGGGACTCTTCAAGGGCCAGCATGGTGCGCCAGGGGCCAGCAGGCTCTGTAGACACGAAGGCATTCCCTTCTTCACAGTGGCTTTTGGGGGCAGGAAGGAGGTCACTCCATTTGGTCTTGGTCTCTGCTGGGGCTTCCCCAGGGCAGGTTCCCTCGCTGCCCTGTGTGCGGTGTCTCCCGGATGGATGTTCCCTTGTGGAGGGGGAGCTGGTTTCCCCAGTTCTCTTTTTTTCTAGCCAGAGGCCAGGACCGTGGTCTTCTCTTTTTTTTTTTTTTTTTTTTTGCGGTACTGGGGATTGAACTCAGGGGCATTCTACCTCCGAGCTACACCCCCAGCCCTATTTTATTATTCTTTTTATTTTGAAACCGAGTCTCACTAAGTTGCGGAGTGCCTCACTAGGTAGCTGAGGCTGGCCGCGAACCCGGATCCTCTGGTCTCAGCCTCCCGAATGCTGGGATTACAAGCGTGCGCCACCACGCCCGGCCGTGGTCTTCTCTTGAAGTACATCATTCAGAACTGGGGGCGGGGGGGGGGGGGGGGGGGGGGGGGGGGGGGGGGGGATGGCCGGGCTGGTTGTCATGCTTTGGGTGGCTCATTCTGGATTTACAATGATCTTGAGTTTGTTACCAACATTCCAAACTCAGGAAGTTTTGTGTATAGATGTCTGGCTTTGTGTGTGTGTGCGTGGGGGGGGCGGTCAGATCTGGCAGCTCAGGCTGACAGCCACCCGCTGGGGCTCTGGACCTACAGTTCAGGCTGCTCCATTCTGCCTGCTCGGGGCATGGTGCTGTTCTTCTCTGCCTGAAAGCTGTTGTGCTTCTGGAATCCTAGCACAGACCCAAAGGAGCAAGTTTGGTTCCATCCAGCTTGTGGCAGCTGAAGCCTAAGGGAGGCAGGTCCTGGCCTGGCCTGGCCTGGGGAGTGCACCAAGCATGGGTGTGGTCTGGGAAGCCGGCAGTCAGGCTCACAGGCTGAGGGTGGGTGGGGAGGAGAGGCAGGTGCTTAGGACCTGCCAAGGAGCCATTTTCTGCAGCCCCCCAGAACGGTGGGATTTAGCTCAGCTGCTCGGCACCCTCCAGATAAAGCAGTCCTGGGATGGGAGCTTGGGTCCACTCAAGGATAGCAGGTGGTGGTTAGAGACAGAGGTACTCAGGTTCTGGTCTTTGGCTCCTGGCCTCACTGGCCGCTCTCTCTTGATCTGCCCTTGCAGCTGTGGGCGCCTTGGTGGAGACCTAGGTAGGCAATTGCCAGAGGCCTCCTGGACAAAGCGGTCAGGGGGTTGAAGGGCTCCAAGGGCCTTTCCCTCATGCTCTGGGGCCTGTCCCATGGGTGGGGGCCAGATTTCAGTTCCTCTCAGCTCCTGAGTCCCCAAGTTTCACTTTGATTCAGTGAGTGAGAGCCTGCGTGAGAGCCAAGGCCTCTGAGTCCCCCTCCCCCCGCCTGCTTACACACCTGCTTTACCCAGGTGCCCCCTCCCCTGCCCGGCTCCTTTCCCATAGGGTCACCCAGTAGTGCTCTGGGCACCCTGGGCGTATGGGACCAGCTGTTCGAAAACTTTTGGTCTTGGGACCCTTTTAAACTTTAAAAAATTTCTTGAAGACTCCAAGGAGCAATAGTGTATGTCGGTTGATTAAAATGGATAACATTTTGAAATAGTTATTTCTTAATTTTTTAAAGTCACAGAAACACAAGTAGCATAATTTTTTTTTGAAGAATAAAGAATTTTAACAAACCAAATATTTGGTGAGAGTGGCATATGTAGGTTTGTGATTGTGCAGATCTCTTTAGTGTCTGGCTCCACAGGAGATCATGGGGTTTCCAGAGCTGCTTCTGTGCCAACAACAGCCGCCTCGTGCTCCCTCAGAGCTGGGGACTGGGCGATTGGAACCCAGCTCCATCTCCCACCCAGCCACCCTGGGCATATTTTTGGTGGGAGAAAAAAAACATCATTGATAATCATTTATTTCATTAATAAAATTAAATGAAATAAGGAAGTGATTTGATATTTATCTTGACACCTGTCATTTGAGGAAAAGCAGGTCTGAATAGCAATGGAGAAGGGAAGATTTTGTTTTGAGTACATAAAAGCTTCTGGATATTTTTGGGAGACCAGGGGTTGGTAACTCATATTCATGTATATGTAGGGTGTGTGTGTGTGTGTGTGTGTGTGTGTGTGTGTGTGTGTGTGTGTGTGTAGGATGTGTGTGCATGTGCAGGTGTTTAATTTCACTCTGAAATTCCCAGGGTTCTTTCACACTAGTTTTTCATTGGGTCATTTTATCCCACCTGTGGGGGGAGAGGGAGGAAAGGAACATTTTGTGAGGACTGAGAGAGGAAGAAGGATAGATGTAGGATAATAAAGGCGCTGTGCATGAGGAAGAGACGGCTTGTGGTGAAGCTGAGCTATGAGCAAATGGCAGAGAGAAGCCTGGCCCCTAGGGGGATGAGAAAGGAGGATTAAGAGCCAGGAGGTCAGACGCTTCCCAGCATGAGCCACCAGGTGGCACCATTGACCCAGGACAGCTTAGTTGCAGTCCAGGGTTAGGGACAAGGGGTAATAGGGCAGTGTGTACTGGCTATTTGTGAGTTCTGCATTCTTTAACTGGGCTGGAGCAGCACGTCCAGGTAGGCTACCACTTGTCTAGGTCTCACTTCTCTGCCAGCCTTGCACTGGGGAGGGGGATCTGGTTTCTCTCTCTCCTCTCACATGGCCCAGATGTGTCGACACAAAGCTTTCCAGGAGCCCTTGGTTCTGCCTTCACTTCCTGTGTGACCTTGGGCAAGTCACTTCTTTCTGAGTCCGTTTTCCTCATTTCAAAACATGACGGTTTGGACAGATGATTTGTAAAGGTCTTGGGGCTCTGGTATTCTGTGACGTACCAGAGAGACCACTAGAGCTAGACTTAGATTCTGGGTTGTCTTGGTTAGTGTGGCCTTGGGCAGGTCACTTCCTTCTGTGGAGGTTTTAGTAACATCTCCTTTTTGGGATTTTTTTTTTTTTGCGGTACTGGGGATTGAACTCAGGGGCATTCTACCTCCGAGCTACACCCCCAGCCCTATTTTTTATTCTTTATTTTGAACGGGTCTTGCTAAGTTGTGGAGTGCCTCACTAGGTAGCTGAGGCTGGCCTCGAACCTGGATCCTCCGGTCTCAGCCTCCCGAATGCTGGGATTACAAGCGTGTGCCACCACGCCTGGCTCCTTCTTGGGATTTTATGTAAAATAAAAATTGGAAAATGAAGTATTTTTTTGGTGCCACGGGAGAGGGAAGAGTAGCTATGTGTAGTATCTCCTGGAATTTAAATTAATCAGAAGCAGGATTCTGTGATCCTCACTGCCTAGAAAGTTTGTGCCTCTGCCTGTGCCTGCCCGAGGTTGCAGGTCTCTGTCCTAAATATCTCTTGAACCTGCTTGTTTCTCCTCATCCCACTGCTCTGCCTTGGCCCAAGCACTCTCATCTCTCATTTGCACTGTTGCTGCTTCCTTCTAGCTGCTTGCCACACCCAGTGGCCCTGGTTTCTCCAGAGCCTGCATTCCACATAGCGGCCTTAGAGCTCCTTCTGAAATATGATGATATTTTTCTTTTTCTTGTACTAGGGATTGAACCCTGGGGTACTTTACTATGGAGCTATATCCCTAGTCTTTTTAATTTTGAGACAGGATCTCATAAGTTGCCCAGGTTTGCCTCAAATTTCTGATCCTCCTGCCGCAGCCTCCTGAGTAGTGGTGATGACAAGATAGTGCCACCTTGCCTGGCTGAAATATGGTTCTGATCAGTGACTTGCCTGTAGGCTTCTAACCCTTCATATGTGGCCAGTGTTCAAGGCTGCAAGGCCCTCTGTGATCAGGCGCCACCATCTCATGAGACTCAGCCCTCTTCATTCTTTTCAAGCTCATCCCAGTCAAACCTCTTTCCTTCGGCACCACATGACCCACCCTGCTTGCATCCTATGAGTTATCTACATGGAATAGAGTCAGACAACCAGGGGCCTAGTCCTGGCTCTACCAATCACTACTCCCCTATCTTATGACAAGTTATTTTATCTCTGAGCCTCAGTTTCCCTATATGTAAAGCAAGGGCACCAATTGTGCCTACAGTTGAGTTATGTGAATTGAATGAAGTCATACACATAAAATGCTCAAGAAGACCCCTGAGGCCTGATAAGTGCCTAATAAAGGTGGCCTTTTATTACAGTGCTGTTTCCACAGCCTGGAAAACTGGTTCCTCCCTCTCAACCCTCACTGTGTACCCAGCTGATGTTCCAGAACCTCAGAAGTAAAGGCTTCTTGAAGTTCACTCCTAACCATTAGCTCTCCTGCCCCATCACATAGAACTTGATAATAAAAATGTCACAGTGTCACTCTCCCATTTTCCTGTGAGATCAGGAGCTCCAAGGGTAGGAACCATGTCCATAGCAGTCACCGTTGTTACTTTAGTGTCCAGCTCAGAGCCGGGTGCATGGTAGCATGTATGGACTGAATGGTGGCCCAGGAGCCCATCTGGTCAGAGTACACAGGCTACAAAGTAGAGCCCAGAGTCCTGCACATCAAACATGTCCCCGTCCTGCCTGGTCCCAGCCTCCATCCTCCAGTCATGGCTGCCAGGCCCAATGGAAATGTTCCTGTGACAACCCTTCTAGAGAGAGAGGGAGCTCCACCATGTCTAACACACACGAGTCTAACACACACACATACACACACATACATGCACATGAACATGCACAGATATGCATGCTGACGCCTGTGGTCCTCTTCCTGCTTGCCTAATCTGATCATATGCTCCAGGGGTGTACATGGCGATGAACAGGAACTCGGTATAGTTCGACTGTGATGATCAGCACTTATTCAGTGTCAACTATATATATTTAAATTATTAATACAGTTAACCCAACAACTGTACCAAGTAGATGCTCATTATCTCACTTGTAGAGATTCAGAGAGATCAAGGATTTGTCCAAGGTCACACAGTTCAGCAGTGGTAGTGCCAGGATTGGTGCCTGGGTAGTTGGTTCCAGAGTAGCCTTACCTACCACCCCGCTGTGCCTCTCACAGAATGTGTCCCAAAGGATGGTGTCATTTTGAGGCTGTCTGCATGGGAGTGTCCTCAGATCTCTCCAGCGTAGGTCTTCAATTTCACTTTTTTTTTTTTTTCTAGTTCTGCTCTGAAAGGCTGGACTTGGCTCAGGTCTTATTTTATTACTCAGGTACCCTACTTCTGAGGTTTCCCAATGCCGCTGTGTATGCTTCCTGGGATGCCTTCAAGCTGGTCAGGTGATCACAGTGGGGTACACAGTGGGCAGAAGATGTTCAAGCCCAGCCTATCCTTTTAGGATTGTGTGACCTTTGATTTTCTCGTTTGACAAAAGGGGATAATTCCTGTTTCTCCTGGTAACTTAAAAAAAAAAAAAGTATCTATAATGTTGTTGTTTTTAAATCAGCACTGGAACATAGTGAATTTAAAAAAATATCAACTATTATTTTTCCTGTTTTCAGAGTAAAGCGTTTTCACTCCCAATCCAGATTTCTCCAGAAGAAGACTTTCTGGAGAAACTTCTCCAGCTATTTTGTTTTCTTTCTTTCTTGCTTGCTTGCTTGCTTTTTGTGGTACTGGGGATTGAACCCAGAGACATTCTACCTCCAGGTTAGGCCCCCAGTCCTGTTTTTTTATTCTTTATTTTGAACAGTCTCACTAAGTTGTGGAGGGCCTCATTAGGTAGCTGAGGCTGGCCACAAACCCGGATCCTCTGGTCTCAGCCTCCCAAGTACTGGGATTACAAGCGTGTGCCACCATGCCTGGCTTCTCTTTATTTCTTAAATGGTCATTTTATTTATATAGATAAACTCAATGATAGAGTATTTCAGGCTAGGGTCAGAAGAAAAACAAAAAAACCCCAAACAAACAAAAAAACAAGTACCAAGGAGAATTTATACTGGCAGAATGCTAGCCCCATGCTGTCCTTGAGGGCAGGAGGAAGGCGAGAGGCCTGGGTTCCTCCTCCAGTTCAGCACTGCTGGCTGTGTGATCTCAGTGGGGTTCCTGCCCTTTCTGAGCCTGGGTTTGGATGTATCCTGCCTGGGTAGACCTCCAGCTCCAGATTCCCTCTCCTCCCTCCTCCCTCCTCCCTCCTCCCTCCTCCCTGCAGCTTCCCCTCCCTCCTCCCCCATCTTCTCTCTCTTTGCTTCCTTTCTGTCTGAGACACAAAACGACATCCAGCACTTTTGAATGGTACTTTTGTTCCGCGAACATCTCTTTTCTGAAAAGGACGATTGGTCAGGTTTGTATCTTTTAAACGCTGGCACATTTTATCAGTTAAGAACCTGCATACCTCTCTCTCCAGAGAGAACCTTAAGAAGGCAGACAGAAGTGACAGAGGGGAAGGTTTCTGGGAGACAATGGATGAAAAACATCACAACCTCGCTGGGGGCCTCATGCACCATCCATCCAGCAAACGCTGGTCCCCATGGCTCTGAGCATCTTCCAGCTCCACTCTGTAATGGACCCCCTCTTAGCTCCCTGCAGAAATGGGAGGGGCAGGAGCAGAGCCAGTTCAAGGCTTCTTTGAGATGGGGCTTGGAGTCCTGACCCTGCACTCTCTTGCTGGGAATCTTGGGCAACCCATTCTGGGCTTCAATTTTCTTACTGGCGAAATAGAGAGCAGGATGCCTTCCTCAAGGTCTTGTGTAAATTCTGCAAGAAGCAATGAATGCACGAAAAAGAGCTTTGCAACTGTAAAGCTGGATGGCTCCATGAGCTATCATTGTAGTGCATCTCACATAACTGCTCTGTGGCCTTACACAATTTCCCTAACTCCTTCATGCGTCTTCCATATCAGATGTGATACACCTGGGGCAGTTCTTGGCCTGGGTTGGGCCCCTTTCTCTTCCCCTTTCTTATTTCTTTGCAGCGCTGAATAATTGAGCCACAGTCTTCTGAAGAGGGCTCCCCAGTCTGAAACCAAACTGCTGCGCCTCCTTAGGAGTACTCAGACAGCTTCCCTAATCCGGGCTTCAACTCTCTGTAAGGGGCGGAGGTGGAGGGGTGGAATGGGCCTAGTCAGGTGGAGATCAAATCGAGCTATCCGCACCCGGCTGGCACCCGACGAATGTTGGCGATTCTGCCAGTTTTGCCCCCTGCCCCCCGACACTCAGACACTGGACTTGGGTTGGACCCCGTTCCAGCCACCACCTCCTTGAAGTCCCACCTAGAAGGGCAAGGAAAGCCGGGCGGGAGCAGAACGGGAAGGAAGTCACTCAAGGTCGCGCCAAGAGTCATATCCCAAGACCTTAGAAAAATGCCTGGGAATTCCGCCGTGCGACTTTGCACTGAGAGGCCAGATCCTCCAACTCCGGCACCGCGTCGGCCCGGGACGCAGGGCGAACGCGTCCCGGGAGGGATCCGGATTTTCCTGAGCGATGTGGGAGGAAAATCAATTCAATCGCGGCAGAACAGGACACAGAAAGAAGGCAGCGCGCGGCGCCCTCGGGAAGGAGGCCGCCCGCCCGCGCGCCCGCGCCGGGCCTCCGCCGAGCATTTGCAATTTAATTGACATTTGGCGGCAGGAAGCCAATCAGTATAAGTCAATTGACGTTCCGAGATAAAACTAATCGGCGGCCGGGCGCTCCCCCCGCCGGCGCGGCCGCGGCTGGGCCTCGGGGCGCAGCGTGGCGGCCGTGGCGCCGCGGGCCGGCCCCGGCAGGTAATGGCGCTGGCGCGTGTCTCGGCCCGCGAGGGGGCAGCCCGCGGCCCGCTGATTGCTGCGCAGCCCACGGCGGCCGGGAGCGGCCGGTAATGAATGACTTTATTTGCCGGGGCCCTGCTGAGAACAATTGAGTTTGTTATGGTAACATCGGATGCCAGCTTTCCGGGGCCCCGGGGGGCGCGGGCGCGGCGGCAGCCGGGAGCTGGGCAGCCGAGCAGATGATGCGCCGGGGCGGGGGCTGGGGACAGAGCAAGTGTCAGACCTGGGCCGTCGGTGTGCGGAGGGGAGGGCCGATCGCCGCCTGGAACCGAGGTGCTGGAGTGGAGGACCTTCACACAGCGTAGTACTGGGAGGGGAATTCGTTAAATTCCTGGCTCGCTCGTGGGACCGGCTACTTCTGGCGGTGCCTGCCACCTCTTCTTCCCTCTGTCCCGGAGCCAAAGGGGTGGGTTCCGGTCTTGCTGAGTAGAGCCCCGGCATCAACTTTAATATCTTGCACCATGGGAAATTAACAGAAGGCACCCCTTCTTTGAATGCTGTGGCTTGGGGAGTTGGAGACTGGATTTCAGCTCCAGCATTTGTGCCCCAGAGAGATGCCTTCCTCATACCTCTATCCCCTCTGCATCCCAGGCTCTGTGCTACGGCAGAGAAGGCTCCACCTCGGGAGGGTTGGAGCCTCCCAACCTACGACCTGCTACTGCCCCCCCAGGAGTCCACAGGTCCCAGCACAGAGCCTGGTACAGATGTGGAAGGAGTGTGGTGTGGAGTTCTTTCTTCTTTACACTCTTATTTCCCCTCTGGTTACAAACACTAGAATTCTCCTTTCCTTTTTTTTTTTTTTAAACTGGGAATTGAACCCAGAGGCATTCTACCTTTGAGCTACACCCCCAGCCCTATTTTATTTCATCTTTGCAAACAGCATCTCACTAGGTTGATGAGCATCTCACCACTTGCTGAGGCTGTCCTCAAACCCCGTGATCCTCCTATCTCAGACTCTAAAGTACTGGGATTACAAGTGTGGTCTACCACACCCAGCTTTCTTTCCTTTTTTTAAAAATCCTTTTTTTAGTTCTGTTTTTAGGTCTGCTATCACTTACTCAGCAAACATCAATGGAGAACCAACTGTATGTTAGGTACTTTGGAATAACAGACCTCTGCTGAATTTCCTGGCCAATGAGAGCTGATAACAGGATGTATGCGTTAATAGGTCAGCTCCACTATACGCTGACTATTGGCCAGAATTCCTTGAGTTGGCAAAAGCTTTAATAGGGCTTGCTGAGGTCTTTCCCCTTTGTCGTTGTACTCGGTGACTCCTGGTGCCATCCCATGACAACCACCCCCATTTACAGCTGTGCAAACCGACACACAGCATGCCTGTGAAGTAGCACGATGCTGTGGAAGGGGTCTAGCCTGGGAATCCAACACAAGTTGCTGTGTGAGGCTTGCCCATTCTCTTCCCCACTCTGGACCTTAGTATCAAGGTCTAATAAAGCAAGAGTTGAACTGGATGGTCTTGGAGGGCTAGGTGAGTGTGAGGATCAACAGGGAAGCTGCAGCCAGGACTCAAATCTCTGCTCCCTCCCAGCTCAGCGCTCTCTGGTCTTGCAGTGTGACCTATGGAACAACCTGCTCTCCCTCCTCAGCTTTCTGAGGCTGACAGTGAGGTGGAGACACCCAGGACATGATAGGTACTGTGCTAACAGCAGCTTTAAGAAGCGTGAGTGCTATGGCTGCCTTTTGCAGATGGAAAAGTTGAGTGGTTAAATAACTAGGCCAGGGTCACAGAGCCAGTAAGCTGAAGTCTGGGATTCAAACCCAAGCAATCTGTTTGCAGAAGCTGTTCACTAAGCCACTCTGCTCGTTGGTAGAGGTAGCATATACCCTCCCCTTCCTCTGCTTTCACAGGTCATCCCAATCTTATCCCACCTCCCTTGCTCACGAAGCTCCAAAACTTACTGGGCATGTTTGCAGGGCAGCAGGTGTACCTATTTTTCTTTTCTTTTTTTTTTTTTGTACTGGGGATTGAACCCAGAGGCATTCTACCTCTGAGCTACACCCATAACCCCTTAATTTTTTCTTTTTTCAAATTTTGAAATAAGGTCTCCCTAAATTGTTAAGGCTGGCTTCTAGCCTTTGATCCTCTTGTCTCAGCCTCCCAAATGCTGGGATTACAGGCATGTGTTACTGTGCCTGGCTGGTGCACTGATTTTTAAAGGTGTCTTTTCTCCCCCTGGCCTTTTCCTCTTTACCTTTATACTGACAGCTGAGAGAAGACTGGCAGGAATGAAAAGTTGCTGCAGGAACTGGGGTCCCTTCTTGGCTTAGTCTAGTATTTGGGAAATGGTTTTCTTAAAAAGGTAGAGTGAGTGTGTTCTAGGGGAATAGATCTTGTTTATTAGGAACAAGTTCTTACCATCCTTGGTCAAGGAAGTATATTTATTTTACAGTTTTGGGGGGTATCTGTATTTCTATTTCTCAAAAGAGGTTCTGGGGAATTCTTCCCCAAGAGATAGCTCCTTTTCAGCCAAAGATTAAGAAGATGATTCCTAATCTGGGATAATTCTAAATGGCAGAACTGGAGAATACTTGGAAATTATATATAGTGATTTTTATGGTTTTCTTTTTCTTTCTTTCTTTTTTAAATCTGTGGTGCTGGGGATCTAACCCCAAGCTTGCACATGCTAGGCAAGTGCTTAGCCTAGCATGTGCAAGTACCACTGAGTTATACCCCCAGCCATATACAGTGATTTTAAATGCTGTCAGCCGGAGGGCTGGGGATGTGGCTCACTGGAGCGCTGCCTAGTCTGTGAGAGGCCCTGGGTTTGATTCCTAGCATCACAAAACAACCCCCTCCGAGACAAAAAATGCCTTTAAAAAATCCAATGTCCCCTCTTTAAAAACAACTATTTCCTAGTGCTTCCTTTGCTATCCTAAAATGAAATTTAGAGAAAATATAACCTGCCTACACACATAATTTAAAAAATCAATATAATGCCCCAACTGTAACAAAAAGGGGAAAGAAAAATAAAATCATAATAAAATGATGTATTTCATTATGTAAATGCTCAGGCGTGACTACACCAGAAGACATAATAAAGTAGTTAGTTGCTTGCATTTATGTGTTGAATCACCATGAATTCAGCAGCTACAAATGTGGACAGCTGTGTTTTTTGGCAATATAAACACCTCTGGTGGTGTTGCCACCAGCAAACTGGCTTTCTGAAATTATGAACATGTCCTGATAAAATTCCAGCCAACGTGAAGTGTTATCTTCCCTCAATGTATATGGTAGTTGTATTCCTGGGAAAGTCAGTATAAATTAAAACACCAAGATTTTGTGGACATAAAACAGAGTTAGGTTCATGGCTCAAGTATTTACCCAGAGTTTTCATCAACCTGAATGTATGATGGCTCATGTCACATGTGTGGGTGCAGGGCCATTCTTCACAGTGCTGCACTATGCAGGGTAGCATCCCAGGTCCCTCCCTCTCAAAGCCCTAACTCTTTCCCAATAACAGTAATAACTCACAGATTTCATACATCTTCTCTGTTCTAATCGCTCTTGTTGAGAACCACCGGAACAGATGGGTCTCTCTCTAGGGTACCTTCCTCTGGGAAGTTCTGAGTCTGTTAAAAGACAACAGCTGCATATATTTGCACCTACTTTGTGCAAGACCTTTGCTGGGGAGACATAAGACATGGCCTGATGTATATGTGGGCTCTGGAAGCTACATGACCTACTATGTGGGTGCTGTCATGCTCCCAGGGGGCCCCGGTGAGGGAGCCCAGCCCCACCAATATCTGATCCCTGTGTGTGGGGGTGTCTCCTCTGCCTCCTCTGTCAGGCCCCCAAATGCAAATCCTGGTTCACCTGTCACTCCTTCCTCCAGGAACCCTTCCCTGGTCCCCCTCCCTCCCACACCAGGCAGGTTCTCTCCCTGTCTCTGGGCCCCATTGCTGCCAGGGGCTTCCCATGGGTACCTTCCCATGCCTGGACCATACTTCCATTTCACTGGATTCTCTCACAGGGATGTCCTTGGGGTCAGAAGGAGGCAAAAGGCGTCAGAAGGGTGCAAAAGATAGATGCAAATAAGTGAAACCATATTCATACTGGCAAAAACAAAACAAAAGATAAATGCATGCTTAAACCAAGGATTTCAGCTTAACTGAGCACTCCTCTGTATACATTTTATCCTTTATTTATTTTTGTTACTAGGAATCGAACCCTGGAACATTCTACTTCTAAGCTATATCCCCAGTCTGCCTTCACCCTTTTGCATTTTGAAACAGGGTCTTGCTAAGTTGCTGAGGGTCTCACTAAATTGCTGAAGCTGGCTTCGGACATGTGGGCCTCCTGTCTTAGCCTCTCAAGTACTGGGATTATAGGCATGCACTGGCTCCTGACTTGGTGCTGGGCACATGGCTGCAGTGGTGGGCAAGGCCTGGCAGCTCCCTTTGTTTTCCCAGAGGAAGCTTTGTCTCAGGAGCCCTTAGCTGGCCAGGACTGCAAGGTAAGCAGCAGGTGCCCCAGGGAACGAGAGGCCACTGTTTCCCAGCAGGAGGCCGCTGAGGAGCAGCTGTCACCTTTGTACCTATTTTTTTTTCTTTAGATGAAATTCCTACTTTTGTTCATTCATTATACAAGTATTTATTATGCACATGCTGTGTACCAGGTGTTCCAGGTGCTGGACAATGCAGCAATGAACAAGACAGACAAAAATGTCTGTCCACATGAGTGGCATCCCACTGAGGGAAGAGAGGATAGTAAATAAGGAGAATGAAGAGCGCACAGTTAAGTGCTCTAGATGGGGAGTGCAGCCCTGTCTGGGTGCGCGGTGTGTTTTGGGGTTGGGCATAACCATGAGATGGAGGTGACGCCTGAGCAGAGGGAGTCCAGAGGCCTGGCTGGTGCACCTGGGACTGAGGGACAGTGGTAAAGCAGGACAAGAGAGGGGAGAGTGTGAAGAAGCAGGCGGAGAGGTGGGGCGGCAGGAGGAGCTCCCAATCTGGGATGGCCTGGTGAGCTATGAGAGATTGTAGGTTCTGCTGAGTGAGCTGGGTATCAGTGAATGGCGGCCCAGAATCTCTAGCCAGAACCTAGAGGTGTCTTTGTCCTCCACCTCCGGAGAGCCACAAACTCCAGTGGATGGTCCCTGCTGACCATCCCCTGCACCTGCCCGCCTCTCTTGGGAGCCATTCCTGTCATGAGCTCTTCCTGGGGTGCACAGTCCTCCCTGCTTGGGCCTCTGTCTCCTCTCTCTCTAGTGGGGTCTCCATGCTGTGGCCAGATTGGGCCTCGAGGTTCTCTCCCCGCCAGTGTCTGGATTGAGATGTAAAAGTATCCATATGATCAGACAAGGGGCCGGCTGTTTGAAACGGAGACTGGGAAAAATCTGGGATGGGGGATTGAGGCGGCTGGAAGGTGGGCCGTCATTTTGTGAGGAAAGGAAGCAGTGCCCCCCCCCCCCCCCCCCCGCATCCCCTAATCCCCAGCCTGGTGTCTGGCTTCAGCAATGGCTCCTCCCAGAGGAGCCTGCTTTATTTATGGCTCCTTCCCAGCTCCCTGCGGCCAGAGCGAAGTTGCTAGCACGTTTGCAGACCCCACCAGCTCCGAGCAGAGGCAAGGCTTATTTGCAAACTGTCATTGCCTTGGCCTCCTCCAGAGACTCTCATGCTGGGCTCAGTGTTCTGCCTCCAAGAGCCTCCTCCCCCAGGCAGGCAGCCGGCAGGCCGCTTTCCCTTGATTTCCCAAAGCACAGTCTTGGCTTGGAGTTGGGAAAATTAAATTAAATGCCACAGAGGAACCACAGCAGCGCGGTGGGCCACGCAGACAGTGGAGAATGAAGTTCTCTCTGTTGATAGGAGCTCACTGGTTTGACATAATAAACTAGGGGGATTTGGAGAGATGGGGGGCAGGTCCTGAGCTGAGGGTGCAGGATCCAGGCCTGAGTCCCTGATAGGCTGTCTAGTTGTTTAGGTGACTTTGGGCAACTGCTTGCTGCCCTCTGGATGCCAGTTTCCAAGCTGTTCAAGAAGCTGCAAATGTTCTTGGAATCCATCATAAGCGCCACAACCATCTGAATTGAATTTTTTTTTTTTTTTTTTTTGTGGCACTAGGGATTGAACTCAGGGGCATTCTACCTCCGAGCTACACCCCCAGCCCTATTTTTTTATTCTTTATTTTGAAACCGAGTCTCACTAAGTTGCAGAGTGCCTCACTAGGTAGCTGAGGCTGGCCTCGAACCCAGATCCTCCGGTCTCAGCCTCCCGAATGCTGGGATTACAAGCGTGCGCCACCACGCCCAGCTCTGATTTGAATTTTGAAGATGTTTCTTTCATCCAAGTAGCCAGGGACCAAATGATATTCCTAAAATGGCTGGGCAGTTCTGAAATGGCCCAAAGGGCCACCTTCATGGGGTAAGAAGCACTGAGGAATTGAGACTCCAGGGCTCTCAGTCTCACCAGGAAACTGTGCTGTGTGACCCAGGGCAAACTATTTCTACCTCTCCGAACCTATTTCCTCATCTATAAAATGGGAGCCATAATCTCTTGCCCTTCACCTGAGGTTATCATGAGAATCAGATAAGCAGGCGAATGTCTTCACATTCAGCACGAATATGTATAAGTATAAATATGTGCAGGAGAGGTGGAAATTGTTATTATTGTCATTTTCTGATGTGCCTTTCCCTGTCTAGGCATACTCACTTGCCAGTGTGATATGGGAATAGACCCCCCAATGAGAACAGAGCCCAAATAAGTCAACCTAACTGTATAAAAGGGAAATCATGGCGCTTTTACACAGAATGAAGCCCCTCTTGCCATTTGTGCTAACTCAAGTCCTCCCCATCATGAATCCATCCCCTACGAGCACGTGTTTGTTAGAAAACACACCACGGATATTCACAGAAGCCTCTTGAGTTCTTTTCAGCTGGGACAGGAGATGACACACGTTGGCAGGCAGAGGCTGATCTCTGTGTATCCAAGAGAAGTCGAGCCAGTCCGAGTATATCTAACAGGTCAAGCTCTGAAATGAAGAAGCAATAAGCCAGTGAAATGGTACTATCACCGAAACATGATTGATCAATTGAATTCTATCAGAGACAGTGGACAGTGAGATTAACTCAGGCCTGATAGGTTCAATGAGTTAAAGCATGATGTTCATTTCAGCTTCATTTCACCAGTCTTTGCTTGTGAAATTGGTCAATCAATAGAGGTTGAAGATCATATATATATATATATATATCGGGGACCATCTTATGGGGAATATAATCTTGGCAGTTGGCTCCTGGCTGGGGCTGCCTGCTACAGGTAATGGAGACAGAACGGGGACTCCATCAGCCCCTTCGAAATGGCCTGATATCTTCTCCAAATGAAAAGTATTTTTGGATCTCTGATGATTTATCTTTTTTTCCTTTCCCTCACGTTGATCTATGACAAAACCCATACCCGTCTTGGAGAAATATAGTGATTTCTCCTGAAAACATTTGTGCGATGATCAGATAGATACACTTCAGAATATGAGCCTTCTTTTTAGTTATGTCGTCCTTGAAAGATAAAAAATAAAGACAGTAATTTCAAAACTCAAATGGGGTAATGCAAAGATATCAGAGTAAATATGATTTTAAGCTCTTTTTATTATTTATTTATTTCTGCGCTGCGGGGGATGGGAGACACCGCTGTGTGCATGAAAGCCGAAAAAGGGATGTGTGCGAAAGTCCTTCCAGGTATAATTAAAACAAAGCCTTTAGCATTCTTTGATCTCATTTAAAAGCACAATTCCCAGACACGAATCACCCTGCCGCTCCTAGTAATATTTCATTTGCTTCAGAATATTTTCACTACGGTGGTTCACATCCCTCCTAATGAGTGTGCAAATCTCTCTGTAAGGTAGAATAATTAGGTACCACAGAAGGAGGTAATGGACTTGGACAGTATGGATTATAGAGAAGAGACTTGTCCCTTGGTAATGCACAAGCTTTCACTCCTTTCTGACTATTTTTTGAGATCATCTTGAGTCTTTTATGTGCAAAGCAATCCCATCTCTTCACACCAACACCATGAGAGTTTCAACAATGTATTTGCACTATTTGTACATCAGAGTGTATATTGGGTTCTGGATAATGAATAATGATGTTGAGGAGCTGGACAGAGAGGGGAGCCTTAGCCTTGTATGCTTTGCTCCTCTCCCTGACCCTTAACTCCTGCATTCAAATCATGCTGAATTATATCCCGTCTCTAATCACTGGGCTTTACACAGCCTCCAGGCTTTGCATATTTGGTGCCCTCTGGTTGGAATGAGCTTCTTCTTCTCTGCCCCTTTCTTTGGCTAGCTTCTTCTGACTCATCCTTAAGATTCAGGCTACATCGTCTCCACGGGCCTTTCTGGACCACTTCTGCCCAGGTCTGGGTTAGGTTGCATGGTTAGCATAAGGGTTAAGAGCAGATTCTGGAATCAGACTGCTTGGGTTCAGATCCCAGCTCTTTCACTTCTTACCTCTGTGACCTGGGGCAAGTTATTTAACCTCTCTGAGCCTGAGTTTCCTTATCTGAAAATTGGGAGGGGGCAAGAAGAGACCTGGCATCATAGGGCTTTCATAAGGATTCAATAGGTGAGGTGCTTAGAACAGTCCTCACGCAGTGAGCTCTGAGTATGGATTGGCTACCCTTTGGCTCAGTTTGGCTACCCTTTGGCTCCAGGGCCGTCTCTGCTTCTCAGTACTTACTCCCAGCACCACATTGGGATTATTCACTCTTCTGTGTTCTCCACCCAGGGCAGGAGCTCAGACTTAACCCCTGTAAGCTGTGGCACCAGGGTCAGGGCCAGACACCCAGCACGTTGCTCAGGAATGAATGGCTCTGTGCAGTGTGGAGGAGTAATCAGAGCCTCATGTCCTAGGCCCCACAGCCTTGGATCTGTTGCCTGGCTTGACCTTTTTCATCCCCGAGTGTGGAGTGCGCAGTCACCAGTCCCTCAGATCAGCCCCCCTTGCCAGCAGCCTGTGACTCATTGGGTAACACACAGCACAATCAGATTCATGCGAGTCAAACCTGAATGTATTTGGCAATTTTTACAATCCTGTGTCTTCCTTCTCTGAGAAGAAAGATTGAGTGAAACTAATGGCTGAATAATGGTAGTTCCAATGGAATTTTCCTCCTTGCCACTTTGATTTTTCTGTCTGGTCCTAGTTCAGGATGTGGGATTTATAACATCACCTGGAACATTGATTTTGGTTTGGGGCTGCCATGGGACATTCTCAGCCCTGCCACCCTGGTCCTCAGTAAGGGGCCTGGCTTACAGGAGATGCCCTAGAAATGTCTGCAGATGGCATCTGGTTGCCTGTGCCTAAATACGACGCCCTCACCTGGCTCAGCACCTGTCCATGCTCATCCAGGCCTGGCTCACACGGCCCCTTCCACTTCCTCTCCTTCTTAGTCGTCTCTGGCTCACCCTAAGCTCCCCAAACAGGGCCGTGCAGAGACCAGAAGTTTCAAAGCAGTTTGCATAGAAGAACTAATGTCACTTTCCATTCTCATTAATCTGAGCAACATACAACTCTGCATTTTTCTTTTGTTGTGCACGCTCGAAGCTTAGCGCTTAGCTGAGTTTTGGTTGTTTTTTTGTCCTTGCTGGTTCCAAATTTTATGACCTGCTTCAAATCTTAGAAGTGGGTAGAACATAAACCCCTGGTTGTTTCACTCTCTCCCCCTCTGGGATCCCTGAAGGGATCAGCCTTGGACCTGGAGGCCGGCTTCCCAGAGGAAATAGATTTTCAGTTGAGCCTCCATGGGCAGAGGTGAAGGGCATGTCAGCACAGGAACAGAATGAACAGTGGCACTGGGGAACAATGGTGAAGGAACACTGGAGGACCAGCAAGGAGTCTTTTGGGGTGGCTTGTGGGGTGAAGAGGGGGTGACACTATCTGGTGGGGCAGATCATGGAGACCTGGGGGCTTGGGCTTGGTCCTAGGGGAGTCTTGATGATAACATCAGCTAACGTTGTGGCAGGTGCCGTAAGTATGTCACTGAGATGATCCCATTTAATTTTTACAAAAGCCCCATGGCTTGTCCTGCATACCACTGTCCCCAGCCTACAGAAGAGGAGACTGAGGGCTTTAGTCCTGGTAGCTGACACAAAAAGCACAGAGGAGTGTAATGAGCACTGGATCTGCAGACAGGAGACCTAGGTGCAAATCCCAGCTATGAGCTGCGTGACCTCAAACTCGCTCAGCCTCGGTTTTCTCATCTGCAAAATGGGATAAGAATACATACATGCATGTATCACAGAGATGCTCTGAGGATCAAAGAAATGAAAGGATGTGAAAGCAATGGCTCAGTGTCTGGCACTGAATGGTGCTCCATCCAGGGTGAGACCAGGGGCTCGGAGAGCCTAGGGCCCCCCATTGTCTCTGTTAGTCCCCCCTCCATTCTTTGCTAGGGAATGACGATACTCTCCCAATTGTGTGTGTGTGTGTGTGTGTGTGTGTGTGTGTGTGTGTGTGTGTGAGATGCTCTTGATTTTTTTTTTTCTCATGGTGCTGGGATTTGAACCCAGGCCTTGCACTCTCTAGGTAAGCTCTGTATCACTAAGCTACTTGCTCAGTCCCACTCAATCTCATGCTTATGCAGGGAGTTTTGTTAAGGTACCCCTGGAGCAAGCCCCTTGGCTCCTTCCCCCTTTTCTAACCCATGGTCATACCCAGCTCCTCCCATGGAAAAATTCCAGAGCTACCACTTACCCTCTGCACGCTTCTTAAAAATTGTGTCTGAAACAGTTTCTCAAAGTTGCAACTTAATGTGGCCCAGTTTGAGTTGGCCTGTGCTTTATATTGATTGCTTTAAAAACTAGCCACTACAGTGAGGAGACCAACACCCAGCTCCCTGGGCTCACCTGAACCAAGCTGGAAATAGCCCAGGTCACCTCAGTGTATCTTCCCAGTCACCTGGGCTCTGGATGCCTGGGGCAGGTGACCCGCCAGGACCTGCTCTGTCCTCCAAACTCACTGTGGGTGGCAGATCTGGGAGCACAGTGGGAGCCAGCGCTGTGGTAGGAGGCTGCACACCGGCCTGGCCTAGGGAGGCCATTACACTCTGGGGCAAGGGTGGGTGTTGTAGTGCATAAACACACAGAAGAGAGCTGGGAGTCATCACAATCTCAAAAAGTTTCCAAGTGACTGTACCAGTGAAAAACAGAGATTTCTTCTTGCCTGACTCTTTTGGAGACCCCTCCTCCCCGCCATAGTCCTTTTGTCACATGCATGTCCATTCCTAAATCAAGTATTGGTAAAGAGAATGGGATGCCTTGGTTGGTGTAGGCAATCATTTAGGGGTGGAATGGATATTGGTAAGTGGATGCCAGGGGGTGGGGGGGTCACCTATGAAGACTGCCCAAGCAACCAAAATGGGAAAATAAGTTAATGTTCATGTGATCTACTAGACAAAATCTAGGTTGATTTAGAAGGAAAAAAGGCTAGAAATTACTCAGTTTCCTTAGTTTACCAATGGGGCTTCTGAGGCCCAGAGAGGGAGAGGAACTTGCCCAGGCTAACACAGCAAATAAGGACAGAGTTGGGGGTAGAATCCAGGTCTGCGGGCTCCCAGCCCTCTTCCTGCTGGGCTCCGCCACTGCCCTGCTGTGTTGAGGAGAAGGTGTGCAGGTGCAGGAGGTTCTGTAAGGCCTCTGGCTTTGGCCTGGGTTTTTTTTTTAGGGAAATGGAACTTTGAGAAACACTGGAGGCTGACCCAGTGGCTCCAGCCTCCTTTCCTATGGTTCCTCAGCTTTCAGCTGAGGTCGCATCCCAAAGGCCATGATGCCAGAGGGATTTTGGAGATTCCTGTTTGTTTTTATCTTTTTCCTCCCTGTGAGCATCTGTAGACAGAAAGTGCATGATGATTTTTTAAAGAAACAAGCCAGAACCCTCCAAGAAAAATGCAAAACCCCTGAATCTGCTGTGCTCCAAAGAAAACGCAATGGGTTTATGATCTTTTAAGACACACAAGAGACAGCTTTCTCCT